>JANSMH010000028.1:0-143444 GCA_029299595.1 Grosmannia serpens
GCAGAGGGGGGGGGGGGGGGGGTGGGGGGGGGGGGGGTGTGAAAAGCCAACCCTATGGCTCGTCAAGCTAGCTAAAGATGCCAAGTTGTGCACTGATAGTTTCTACCGAATCGGAAAATACAACGGCCCTGTCGACGGACATTGATGGTGTGGCTCACCTCAATGGCCCGTTTGGGCCCTTCGTCTCGTTTGGCACCCCCCCCCCCCCCCCCCCTCCCCCCCCTCGTGGCTTCCGGACATGGCTGTAACTGCCAATTCGTACAGCATGGCTTCCCTGCCTCTCGTCTGTGCGGTGCGGCTCTCAGCCATCGTCCTGCTGACTTCTCTGACTTGTCACCTCCCCACAAGACAGCCGTCCTACTGCGCTCCCTTTGCGCGACGCCTTTCCCGACTGGGACATTGGGGTCGCATGAGCCAAAACCTGAGCAAGGAACAAGGGCGTTTGCCCACTAAGGCTATGTCCCTGGTGGCAAACGCGGCAAACCCGCAGAGAGAAGGGGGGCCCAATGACGGCGAGGCGCAGGAGGACGACCGCCCTGCACCATACGGCTAGACGGAATGGATGGGAGGTGGGAGGTGGGAGGAGAGAGGCCCTGGTTGTGGGGGGGAGGGGGCGCTGTCTTATTGCCTGATCGCCTATCGCTTGAGGCCATTGACGTCTGATTGGAACGACGGCAGGGCAACGAGGCTAGGAACAGACGGAGAGAGATGATGCACAGCGGCAGGAGGGCCACGGGGACCTGTGAATGGACGCTCACCACGGGGTAGGTCCCAGGGGAAGGGGGGGGGGTGGAGTTCTGCAGGATGTGCTTCTGCAGGAGGTCGTTCTTCCTGCTTAAGCGAGAGAGTCACGCCGGAAGAGCAGATAGGAAGGAGCCCGCACAGGCACGAGAGACCCGGAGGCTTCAGTTGAAGCGAAATGAAGCCGGCCATTGGGAGAGACGGGGGGGAGGGGGGGGGGGAGAGAGAAGAGGCAGGGAGGAGGAGGCAGGGGGCGAGTGTGGAGGGAGGGCTATGGAGACATGCAGAGCCCGATTGGGTTTGTTTCTCATACAATAGAATGTGGTTGCCAACGATGTCCAGAATGGATCGCCTTGGCTGTCCAGCTGCCTCCCTTTCTCTTTTTCTCCTTTCTCTCGCCTCCTCTCCCTCTCTATTGTCTCCCAAACGGGCCGAGATGCTCTCCGACAACGGTTCAGTGAGACAGGACAGAATTTTTGAGGCTGCATGGGCTGCATCCGGGGAGTGTGCGTCTCGCGGGTCCATGAGCTCTGTTTGTTTGGGACTTACCCAATACGGTCTCGCAGTCCAGCCAGTAAAGGCAAAGCGGCTGGCCAATAGCGAGTTGTCGACTTTTAGACACGGAGCTGAGCGATATGAGCCACTTTTTTCCTGCAGTTTGGCTTCCCACCCGCTCCGTAAGTTTTCTAATTTCGGGTTTTTTCTTTTTTTTCCTCTTTGCCTGTACTCGTACCTGTTTTTTACTCGCTTTTCCTCTTCCGTTTTTTCTTCCGTCCCCCGTCCGAGCTGCCATGACGCCAACTGCCGCGCCCTGAAGATGATCGACGCTATGGGTTCCAGCCGGGATGCACACCGGAGGGGCGCTGAACTCGCCCAAAAGGGAAGACTGGGGCTGCCAAGACCTGCACCTGCCGGCCTATCAGCGCCTGTCCCAAGCCTCTGGAAGGCAAAGTCTCCCCCCCCTTCCCCCCCGCAGGCCCCTGTGGCAGAGGTCCGAACGGGCGTCCGGCGCCTGCTAGAGCTGCGCTAGACGACGGACATGTGCTCCGTTTGCAGCGCCGTGGCCGAGACGGCCCTGTCTGCCTTGGGCCTCTCCTCGGCTCGCTCGTTTCTCCAGCAAGCGCCGCCCACTTGCGTCCTGGCTACCATTAGCAGAAACGTCCATCCTACCGACTAACGCGCCTTCTCTCACGGCCAGTCCATTTTTCTCGCCCTTCTCTCAACGGCCGGCCGCCCTACGGGGCCCGCTCGAACACGTCAAGTCGAAAAACTGCTCGAGCTTTGCCCGTCGACCGTTAGCCGTTTTCTGAGGCGGCGACAGCGCTTTTTGCCACGAACTGCCCATTCTCACGCCGTATCGCTTATGAAGCCCGTGCTCCTCGTCCGCCGACAGAAACGGTTGCTGATGCAGTTGGAGGTGTGGGTGCAGAAAGACGTGCCGGCATCTTGAGCCGCCTTTTGGACCGAGTGTTTCGTCCTCGTCGCTTATCGCACCCTGGGCCTGTTGTTTCGAGTTTCGTCCGATATTGTGGCTACTGCACACGTGCTTCCACGCGTTTGAGGCTCCGCTGCCAGGCCAGTCTGCCTTGCCACCGATCGGGACCTTCTCCTTGGTGCCCAACCCAGACTGCGAGAGGGAAAAAAAAACCAGGGAGGGTGCGCGCGCGCGCGCGCTAGCAATCGCACGGCTGACTTTTATACAATTTAAAATTTAAAATTTAAAACATCAAAGGCCCGGAAAGCAACATCTAGCCAAAGAGAGAAGCCATGATGTCATCTCACAAGCCGCAATGCCCTGTGAGGCAGACTTTCAGCCCGCTCTGTTGGCTGGTCTGAGCTGAACTGCAAGTGTTCCTGCATCCAGGACACTCTAATAGTCGACCTGCGTTATCCGACCATTTTGAAACACGCCCTATTGGCCGTCCTCGCTCCCCTGCATACTACAGCCTCTCTTCTGCTACCAGTCTTCCCTTCTGGTTGGATGGTTTGCACCGCTTTTATTTCCCGACCAGTATCAGACTACAAATGCACAAGACACTTGCAATCACACAAAATGACGCCGAGGCCAGAGCCGAGACTGTAGAGTGGCATGGTGACAGACGGCGACATACGGAGTACGTGCAACGTCTCTTGCTCCGGCCACATCCATTTTCCCCAGACCCGCTGCCCATGGTACGCTACGCTCTCTTCTCTGCTGGCCGGTTACTAATACGCGCCGGTTACTAATACGCCTGCGGCACAACGTAACATCGGGTTGCTTGGGCGGCTCCACTTGCACCTCTACACCAGACAGCTCGCATGCACAGTGTCCTTGTCATCCAGGCCATCTTTGTTTTCTCGCTGTCCTGCTGTCTCGCCGCCTCGCTATCTCGCCGAGTAGAGTCACGCTCGCATGCTTTCCGCGTGTCCTGCCCGGCTTAGTCCTTCTCGGCAATGGCCTGTAACCGCTCATCAATCTCCTCTTCCGTCAACGTCCGGAACCCGGGATCCGTGCCCTCCTTGCCGTCAGCCCGTGGCCCACCGACAATACCAATCTCAATCTCCGTATTCTTGAAGTCCATGCTCAGCACCGTGCTGAGTGTCGTGATGGCCAGCTCCACCACATCCTCCCACGAGCCATCCGCACAGTCCTTGTTCTTCAGCTTCTTCTCTAGGTGGTTCAGCGCCTCCTGCTGCTTCGGGCCCGCTGCCGTGCCCTTGTACCCGATATAGTAGCCTGCCGGGTCGCATTTAAACAGCTGCGGGCCGATCTCCTCGTCGAGCGAGATCAGCGTCGTCGCCACGCCATACGGGCGCATGTATGCCTGTTGCTGTCAGCCTAGGAAAGCAACAGCAGACAACCGAAACGAGCTACCAAAGAATAGCACGTTGACGGGCAAGAAAGGGGAGAGGGGAGACGGGGAAGGGGGGACCGGGGCGCGAACGCGGAGAGCTCACCCTTTGCGTGTACACCTGGCTGATGTTGGCAAGCCGCTTGGCCAGGACGTCGGACGGCATCTCGTAGCCGTACTTGTACCGGAACTCGGCTGCCTCGCCCTGGGCGCGCTGTGCGAATGCCCGCGCATCGGCTATGGACCCAGTCATGACGGCGCCGACCGACGGCGAGATCTGAAAGATGTGCGACACGGACGCAGGGTCGATCAGCTTGTCCTGTTGGGGTTTTAGCAAGCGATGAAGTTGGAGAGGAGCCCTCCCCTACATGCAGGAGGGGTGGTGCAAAAGAGCAGACGGGAACGTACGGGAACCTTCTTCTGAGATAGGATAACCGCGCAGTTTTTGCCCCGCACGCCTATGGACATGATGCCGGCAGCGGTAATGGCTTTGAATGCATATTCTATAGGCGGCCGATCAGCATTGGCGGATTCCTTTCTCTGGGATGACGCAAGCGAGGCAGTCCAGGTAAGCTCCTACCAACTTGATACAATCGACCCTGCTCCGAGAAGATGGTGATGTGTCTATCGAAACCTGCGCTGCCTGTGTAGCAAAAAGAGATCCACTGTCAGCGGACATCGTCTTAGGAAAGAATCATCATCATTCAAAAGCAAGGCTGCTCGGGGTCGCATCATACCAGACATGGTGCCGGGTGGAAGGGCTTAGGCAGCTCTTGACCAAGACTCAGTTTCGTTCGGGTGCGGCGTACCAAAGCTGCCGAATGGGCCAAGAAGAGGGAATGGAGGAAGCCGGAACGAAGTGCGAATCGTCAGAGCGTATGGCGCCGTATTGAGAAAAGACGGCGGTCGAGCTGATGTGTCTGAAGCAGCCTGCTTGCTTAGCTGGGAGGGGAGCTTTTGGCTCAGCGACGCGTTGCAAGCAGCTTGCCTGGCGGAAAGCGAAACCAGCACGCGGGTCTTTAGAAAATCCGGCCCGGGCATTCCACGTGATATGCTGCTGATCCGCCGATGATCAGCAATCTTATCGATAAGATATTCCACCTGGTTTTTTTTTTCTTCCTTTTTTGTATGGTGTCTCGGTCGCATTGTTTGACCTTCTCTCGGCGACAAATTTTCCATATTACCTAGGAGTTGCCTCGTCCAATCCTGACGTGTTGCTCTGGCTGATAAGCAGAAGTCGATCGTTATACCCATTCGGGCGAAGCAGTATCTTACAGCAAGATACATGGTTCGTTGAAAAAAATAGGCGTGGCAGTGTTGCGGACAATCCTTTCGCACGCCTCCTTACACCACTCTGAGTTAATAGCCCGCCTCATTGTTCCTAAACCTTATCCTATTACATTTCTCCCCTCACCGAACCATCGAAAACAGCATGTCTTCTTCCAGCCACTATGCTGCGCCAGCGCAGCGCGTGCCGGCATGGAAGCGATTGGGCCTTAAGCTTAAAGGCCCAGGCAGTGACAGCCCTGTTTCTGCTCCTTTGGCCGCTGCCCCGTCTCCCACACCTGAACCCGCCTCTTCCAACAAGAGAAAAGAGCCGCCTTCGTCATCCTTGGCATCTTCCGCCTTAAAGAGGCGGAAATCCGTATCGTTTGCCGGCAACCTTTCCACCTCTCAAACGACCGATGCTGTAGCAGGAGGGGCCAAAAAGACGACAAGCACATTGGAAACGCCCAAGAAACCGAAAAGGGAAAAGAAAAAGAAGGCCCCCAAGGAAGGAGCCGGTGCCGCCAAAGCAGCTGCAGAAAAGGCGGCCCCAAACCTGCAGCGGGAGGTCGAGTACCTGCAGCAGTGGAAGACGGCCCGCGGTGCCTGGAAGTTTAACAAAAACCATCAAAACCTTCTGATCAAGTACGTCTTCTCGGGCAGCGACTACATTCCCTCATCGGACATCGACGTCTTTTACGACTACATCTGCGACCTGCAGGGCGGTGTGCGCACCCGTCTGCGCGCCGAGGCGGCAGAGATTTGCAAGATGGACGACGCGCCGTCTACGGCAGAGGCACAGGGAAAAGCCCAGAAACCAAACAAGGGGAAAGGGAAAGAGATTGGGGGTGCGGCGGCGGCGACGACGGCGGCAGCGGCACCTGCGGCAACCAACGCCGCCTCCGAGGCCGAGTATGCAAACGTCGTGGCCGATATGGCCCCGCCGCCAAGTGGCGATGGCAAGCGCCCGAGCCGCATCAGCGAAGTTGACTACGCGCTGCGGCTGGCAGACCCTGTGCTTCAGAAGCGACTGCTCCGACGGATCCGCGCCGAGAACATTGTGAACGAGCTGGCAGATGTCGAAGGCAATGGCAGTGGCAGTAGCAGTACGCCCGTACCTGCCGCAGGTCAGAAGCGCGAGAACCCAGACGACGGTGCGGCCGCTGCAGTGGAGAAGCGGGTCAAGCTTAGCGATGGGGCGTCATCCGAGAAGAAGAAGGCAGTGCGTAGTAGCAAAAAGCGCACAATGGTGGACAGCGACTCAGACAGCTCCGACAGTGATTCCGACAGCGACTCTGATAGCAGCAGCAGCAGCAGCAGCAGCAGCAGCAGCAGCAGCAGTGGCAGCGATAGCGACGGTTCGGATGATGAGGCAGACGACGACTCCGAGTCTGAATCCGGAAACGGCTCGTCTTCTGGTAGTTCGACCGCGTCGGGTGTCGCGTTGGAAGGCAACATGCCGCCGGCAAGACGGAATGCTACAATGACGTCATCGTCGAGCAGCAGCAGCAGCAGCACATCATCGTCGAGCTCTGATAGCGGATCCAGCTCAGAGAGCGAGTCTGACGAATAGAGAAACCGGCTAGAGGGGAACGGAGAGATGGAATATAGCGTACTGCATTTCAAGATAGTAGGTTTTGTTGCCATCTGCGTGTATGTATGGGTACCTGGAAGAAGAGTATACGAGACGAAAGTAGCATACAGGCAGTGGCCGACTGTTGCTTCGTCACATAAGACTACGAGAGAATGGAGATGTTGGGTTGCAGTCATATTTATCAAGTATCTCAGTAACAGCAGCAAGGCAAGAGCGCCTCTTCCTGCTTCCAGTGGCAGGTGCAAAGGAGAAAGGCGGTTTCAGACCGTACCGAATGGGTCACGACCGTTACGGAAGGAGCGGCACACATGGCAGAGTATGGAATTTTTTTTTATCGTACAGCCATTATATATGCATTCTCTCTTCTCTTTCTTCTCCCTCTAAAGACAGACCTACAGAGCTTTTCCCGTCCGCCGCACCAGCACACTATTCCCATGCACGTCTACATGTGCCAGTGCCACGGGGAATACCTGTCCGGGGGAGACATCGTTTATGTGGACCAGATCGAGATTCGGGTCGTCGTCGCCACTGTTGGCATTCGCATTCAGCCCAGTGATCTCGATCGCAGCCGGCCGCTCAAACCAGTTGAGCCGACCAAGCACCAGGCCGCGCTGTGGATTGACGCTGCTGACAGTGAAGCGGAGGTTGGCAAATACGGCGGCAGCGCCGGCCACGCTCGGGCTCCCGCCCTTCTTCCCGTCTCCCTCGGCCAGCCATGCTCGCACCAATGCCTGCAGCATCCACTGGTCGCGGCCGGTGCGGTTGTCCAGCGCCCGCAGCGTCCGCTCGCGCACGCGCAGGAGCGGCAACACGTTGCGCTCGAGCTGGTCGCGGGTGAAGGGAGGGCCGCCTGGTTCTGCGGGCCCTTTGGCGTCTTTTGCGGCCATCTCGCGCAGCAGCTCTCCTTCGATCTGCCAATGTGTCACCAGGTCCGCATACCGTCGCAGCGGGCTCGTCGCCTTGACGTAGCGGGCCACGCCCATGGTGACGTGCGGCACAGCCACGGCAGTCACCTCGTCGGAGCCGAGCAGCCGCCGCAGGGGACGCAGCGCGGCCTCGGATGGCCGGGTGCCAGCGGTCAGCTCCGGGTAGACGTGGTCGCGGGTGAGGGCGTGCAGACGCGGCAGGTGGCGGGCGGCGTCGGGCTGGCCACGAAACGGCACCGCAATGCCACGCGTGTGGCACCAGTCGGCAGCCACCTCACCGGCCAGGCGCATGATGCTCTCGACGAGGCGGCTGCCGGCGTTGCCAGCAGAAGCACCGCTGTGGTCGTCCGCACTGTCATACCATATGCGGATATAGGGGTCGCCGGTACACTGCAAAAACGAAGGAGAGTCACCATCGGCGCCTCCCTCAATATCTGTACTCGTCTCGGCCACACGCGTGTCCGACAGCGATACCTCGACGGATGGCCGAGGCCAGTACAACGGCATGGCACCGTTGGCCAGACGGACCGCCCTCAGGGACGTGGCCACAGCCGCCAGGGCCTCGAGGTCGGCACGCTCATCGGGGCTGAGATCTGCAGCGGTGGTCATGCGGTGGCCGTGGGCTGCCTCGGCTGGCGCTGCAGCAGAGGCCGGAGCCGTGCCAACAGAAAAGGTGGTTGTGACTCCCGGCAGGTCCAGATGTGGCGGCGGCTGCAAAAGGGCACCGGCGACGGTGCGGTTCTCCCGGATGGCCGCAGCCTCGGCGTCAGCCACCACGGCAGTCACGTCGTCCGGCGTGATGAAGACGACGCGCCGCAGCCAGCCCGGAGTGATGTCGCTGGCCAGGATGGTGCCGCTGCGCCGGTCGACCTTGGCGCTGAAGGTGAGGCAGGGCCGGTTGGGAGCCAGCGAGAAGCGGTCTCGGACGACGTCATCGGGCAGCATGCGGACATGGTACCCCGGAAGATAGGCGGTCTGGGGCAGGCGGGCGGCCAGCTCGGCGAGGGGGCTGCCAGGCAGGATGCACGAGGCCGGGTCGGCGACATGGATGCGGACCCAGAACTCGTCCGGGTTGGCGGTGCGCTCGAGCGAGATGCCGTCGTCAATGTCGGAGGCACCGAGGGCATCGATACAGTAGACCGGCAGGTCGGCCCAGTCGTGGCGGCGGTGGGCAAAGACGTCGTCGGCCAAGAGAGGAGCAGGGGAAGAAGACGTCGCCGGGGCAGAGGGCTCACGAAGCAGGCCGCCGGTCCGCAACGGTGGCACATCCGGCAGTCCCATGCTGTAGCGGGCGGGAATGTCCCAGGGCATGACCCAGCCGACCTCCTGCAGAAAGGTCCATCCCGTGGTCATGGTCAGGTACTCTGCCTCGCCGTACCGCTCAAGGGCGCGCAGCACGCTCGCGCCGACCCAGTGCAGCCGCGATGCGCTGGAGAAGCGCTGGAAGCTGGCCCACAGGTGCATGAACTGGAGGATGCGCAGGTCGGAGTCGGACCACTTCTCTGGCGGCGATTGTGGTGCCGGCTGCTCCTGCTGGCGCTTCTCGGGCGCCAGCATGCCATAGGGCGACCAGGCGCGCGTCGTGCGGCTGTGGTCGATGGTCCTGCGCGCACGGAGGACGAACTGCCCCAGCCGTGAGCGCTTGAGCGCTGCGTCGTGCGGGCGGCCGTTGAGCTGGACGCGGCCCGGCTCCTCATAGAAGTTGCGCACCAGCTGCTCGACCTCGCGCGCGACGTCCATGTCTTCCGCCGACGAGACGGTGAACATGCACGACCGGCTGTGGACGTCGCTGCCAGTGCTGTTGTTGTTGCTGCTGGCCTGACTCCCCGTGTTCACCGTCAGCGGACGGAACGCGAGCTCGTCCGTCATGACCGCCTTGTGTACGGCATACATGGCCTCCGGGGTGAACTCGTCTTGCTGTGCGGATGCCGTGCCGCCACTCTTGAGGTTGCGGAGCGGAAGGCTATGGCTGTGGCCCTGGCCGGTGTGGTTGTGGTGATGGCGCCACCCGTGGAGCTTGTGGCCACTCTTGCGCAGCAGCACGGCCGCGATCTCGTCCAGCGGCATGTACGTGCGCCTATGGCCGGTCGGCAAGGATAGCGCGGACGACTGCTCCAGCACCAGAAAGGCGTTGTCCAGCACGGCAGCATGGGCCATGTGGATCAGCGCCGACCTCTCGGCAAAGGCGTTCATCTTTTGGATCAGTCCGGCACCAGCATCGCGCGACGGGCCCATCTTGCGCTCCTGCATCTCGCGGAGCAGCTTGTCGAGGACCACAGCATCGTCGGCCGCATCGCCAGCCGCATCGCCAGCCGTCCTCGAAACGGCAACGGCGGGCAGGGCAGCAATGACGGGGGCGAGCTCGGCCGGGCTGGCAAAACCGGTCACGCTAAACAGGCTGCGCACGCCCGAGCTGACGAACCACTTGCCCGTGTTGGTGTAGAAGTGGTCGACGCCGCGGAAGTTGCCCAGACAGACGGCCAGCAGCTGCACGCGCCACGAGTCGGTGCTCACCTCGAGGAGGTCGCCTGGCTGCGGCGCCACCGCGCCGTACGGCCGCTCCAGGGACAGTGTCACGTTGCCGCCGTCACCACCGCCTTCGCCGTCTCCGGAAAAGCCACCGTCCCCGAGCAGCTGGTCTTCCGGGCTGGTCCCGTTTGCTCCATCGCCCTCGCCGTCGATCTGCACCAGCGCGCGGCTCTCGACGCGCGTCATGGAATTCTGGGTGGCCCCCAGGCGCGCATAGTCTCGGGGGATAGGCCGGGCCACCAAGACCGGCAGCTCTTTCTGGGCATACTCGAGCAGCCTCTCGCGAATGGGTCGCCGAGGCGTCCGCGAGGCTCTCTCGTCTACAGCGTCAGGAGCCTCAGGAGCCTCAGGAGCCTCAGGAGCCTCATGACTGTCGGTGCTTGGCTCATGGATGGAGGCAAAACGCTGGGAGGGTCCGCATCAGCTGTCAGGCCCCTTCTCTTCCTTGCCCAGACAGAGAGAACCGTCCGCTTACCCTCGTTCTTTCCGGGAGCCTCGTATACGGTGTGGCAGTCCGCCGAACTAAGAAGCGTTGGCGAGCAAAGCAGGAGCAGCATGTGTATGGGCGGAGCAGGCTGCTTCCTGTGGGCCGGAGCATTCTTTACGGTGGGCGGAGAGCACGACGTGCTTCGATGCAGCTGTGGTGCGATATCCAGGGTGAAGACGGCGTCCTTCCTCATTTTTTTCACCAATTTTTTTTACAAGGCAGCTTGCACAATAAGGCTGAGCCGATCTGTGGCGCAAAGTTCCAGCGGGCTGGCAGCCCATGACCCATCGCTGCCCCACCTATCACAGCGCCGCACGGCCCTGTCGCTGCTGTGGCGCAGGCAGCCAATCAGCGCGCTCGGCCCGGCAGCTTCTGGCTGAGACGCGCTGCGTGTGTATGCAGTCTCGCGCAGCTGTCCTATGCGAACCACCAAGACTCGCTTGTCCCTGCCTACACCACCTCTTGCCGCTCACCATGGGTACCAAACATCTCACAGAGGCCGACCGCCTGCGGGCGCGGACGCTCTTTTTTGACGCCGGGCTGCCCAAGTCGCGCATCTGCGAAATCATGAGCGTCAGCCTCAACCAGGTCAAGCTGGCCATCCGGGAGAAGACGCCGAAGCCTCGCACAGGCCGGCCACGACGCAAGCCACGGCCGGACGAGGGTGCGGGCACCAGCGTCGGCACCCGTGTCGCCATCAGGGCCGGTGCCGACGCCGGTGCCGATGGCTGTGCCAGCGCCAATGCCGGCGCCAGTGCTAGTGCTAGTGCCAGTATCAACAACACCAGCACGAGCACCACGATGACGGCTGCTGGGCCTCTGGTCCGGGCACCAGCCCCGCCCACGCTGAGCGGTCGCATCCACAAGCCGGAGCAGTACGAGGTCCCGCTCCCGACGTCGCCGTTCCACCGCGAGTGGCCTCTGATGGGCACCCCGGCCCGGCTCTCGTCCATGTCGTCGTCAGCATCGAGGGCGGCGTCGGCGTCCGCTGCCGCTGCCGCTGCTGCTGCTGCTCTGGCTGCCGGGCGCACCGCCGGGCCCTCCACCCCTGGCGGCGTCTCCCATGGCAGCATTCTTTCTTCGGCACCCTCACTCCTGCCGCCCTCCTCAGCCTTGTATACCGCATCGCCCTCCATGTCGCTGGTATCACCACCCGCTCCCATTGCATCCTCTGCTGGGGCATCTACGGCCTCTTCCACCAACGCCAGTACGGTTTCCGTCCCGTCTCTGATCATCCCGCCATTACAATACTAGGATTTGGGACAACTCCACGGAAAGGACTCGCTGCATCGTGCAGACTCTCAAATTGCCAGCTGTATTTCGTTTGCTTCTTTTTTTGGTGGATTATGGGGTATCAAACAAGGATGGTCTTTTGGGGAATGGCATGCCGCAGAACTGACGGCAACGTGTTCTCGGCTCGGTATCGGGTATATGGGCTATTGGAATCAATGACAGGCACGTTGGAACGGTCTCTACTAGGTGAAGGGCCCAAAGCCTTTTTTTTTTCATACACGTACAAGAAATTTGAAGTGACTACCTACGAGTTTTGGTCTAGACTCTACGACTGTTCATCCTTGCACATCTCTTCTCTGCTCAATCTTACACTGTTGTTGTGGTTGCTGTTGCAGTAAATAGAATGCTTTTGGAACCCATTCTTGTGCTATTTAACCGTCAAAATCGGCTTTTTCTGGGACTTCTAAGGATATGTAAGTGCCGGCAGTTCCTGATAGTTCACTATCGTACTTTTGCACATGTTACTCTGTCTGTAGTTGAAAACAAATAAATAAATTCTGTCATCAACGTATGCCACCGGTCGATACGGTGAGGATAGCATCGAAGTGAGATAGAAAGATGGGACACGGAATAAGAATGTAAAAAAGAAAGAGGAAATAGGAATAGGAAATAGGAAACAGGAAGTTACAACGGGAAAAACATCAGAATAATGCAACCATGTAACAATACAAGGAAATACTATGTACAGAACTTACAAATAAACCTAAGCACAACCAAATATCCCAAAGATCAGGTAGAGTCCATATTCAGACCACATTTCACCCACCTTTTAACGAATACTACAGTAGCCACTGCTGGATGCCACGCACCTCTACATTGTATTGAACGACGTCATCAAAGCATAGACAGCAACCAACCGATCGACTGACAGCTGAATGCTACATAGTACGTAGGATATCAAGTCATGGTCCAGTTCCCGGCAATGACGTCTGTTGACGTCTTTTAACGTCTCTACAACGAGGAACATCGTGTGGTGTCCGTTACCGGCCGCCCGTCCGACCGTCCGGGTGGGACCTCCGCGAGCGTATGCAGGCAGCCAATCAGAGCACGCGTGCTGCCGAGCCCGTCGCAACTGAAGCTATCCTATCGCCAGGATGGGCTGTTTGCCTGAAGCTGGGAAGGTCTAGAAGACGGGCAGCGAGGGCCTACGGAGCACGAGGAGCCCAACAGCAGAAGGGCAAAGCGGGCTCTCTTCCCATTTGACCGCAGAAGAGCCCAACGATATGTCATTTATTGTTCCGACGCAGACGTTACCCACGACGCCCGCGACGCTCTCACCGCCATCGTGCGCCAAGCAGGCCCACCAGCGCCTCCGGCCACCGCCTGCTGTGGGCGAGGACGGCAGAGGCGCTTGCCCGGCGCAGCGCGCAGACGCGTTCGAGAAGCTCGAGACGTGCGAGACGTCTGAGAGCGATGCGACCCGTGCAGTGGCGTGCAGAGCATCGGGCAAGCTTAATTATGCGGTTAAAGGGAAAAGGCAAATACGACTGGGCAGGAGAAGCTCTGTGCGAGTGGCGACCGGCAGCGTGGCCGAGGTCCAACTCGTACGAGTGTGCGGCATATCTGCTCCGGAAAATAGGCTCGGCAGCGACTGACTTGCTCGTGGGCACAGCCTCTTGCCACCCGTATTCCGTACTCCGTATACTATGTAAGAGTATCTTTGGTTTTGCCCCCCCTCCTCCTCCCCTTAATACTACGGTCTTATTATTTAGGAGGAGATGACGGGCCATGGAGCAAGGTGCCAATACGAGAAAGCAAAAAGGCTAATATGCGTTGGACCTCCCAAAATAAGACGTGCCCCGGATGGAAAGACAAAAAAGCGGAGGGCGGAGGGATATGCTGCCACTGTATCCCTCCAGCCAGGCCACCCCTGAGCCCGATCCCTGCAACGCCTTCCTGTCGCGCTCTCGGGCTTTCTCTGCCTGATCTGGCTGTGCGAGGACAGACAGCAGCCCGAGCACGATCCCCACAAGGCCAATCCATCACGTCGCACTGGGCAATACATAGTAGGTGCCAGACGGAAATACCTGAAACGCTGGCTGGTTGGTGCGCGGCAGCGAGGCAAATCAGCGGTCGAGGCAAGATACGAGCAGCCAGATCCTTAATACAGTTGTGCAAGACGGCACAAGGTTCTCGTTCCTCATCTGGAGGCAACAGCAGCTTCAGCTCCACCCCCCCTCTGCTTTCTTTTGTCCTCTCTTCCTGTTTTCACCACCTTTCTTTCTTTTTTCTTCCCTTTTTTTTTCTTTTTCTTTTTTTCCTTTTCTTTCCTTGCTTTTCATACCGCTAAAGAATGTCGAGCGTATTCCGTATTCCGTACTCCGTACTCGCCAACAGAACAGAACAAGAGCCAAGGACGTTGCCGCCGGGCTGTGCTGCTCGGCACCGCGGAATTGGCTGTTCAGCTTCGTCTGATCTCTGGGCAACAAGCAATGCAGCGGCTGCGCTCCCATTCGCTGGAACAGGCAGGGAAAAGAAATCACGGCAAAGTAAGATAGATAACTCGTACTCGTACAAAGCACGGCAGTCACCGGGCAGGAGCTGCTGCATGTGCGGGCATAAGCTGCCGGCCTGGCAGAAGCATGCATAGTACGATCGACCCCTGTTCTTCCGAGGCCCAGTTTTCCAGGGGTAAATATGCGCCAAGGTCGTCTATCCAAATTTAAGATGGGACCAGACACCAATGGCCATGATGCATGTGGAGAACCGTGTCGCTTAGGTAATGTAGGCGGTCTCCACTGGAGCCGTTGCACTTTCCCGTTTCCATCATCGCTGTTCCTTCCTCGTGTTCTGTTTTGTGGGTCTTCCAGCAGCTAATTCCGACCTGTCCAATGAGAGCGGAGTTCCATCCAACGTCGTCTCCCTTCGCGTTGAGGAAAATGGACATCGACCCAAACCTATCCAGGAACGCGACCAGGACTTATTATTGTTGTGTTGATTCTCTCTAGTCTGCCCCGGCGGCTCACCCGGTATCATCATTCCACCCAGAATACGGTGGTGCAGAGGACCTCGGCAGCAGGCCCGCCATGTCGGGCATTGCTGCTGGCTTCCTTGGGGGCCAAACTTACCGCCAGAAGGCCGGAGAATAAAAAAAAACAACTTAAGATACGGAGTACGAACGAAAAACTGCGCAATTTCCTCCTGCCAACACGGCCCCATGGCAAGCCCACCGCCCTTCTGGCTCACCGTGACATCTCTCAGCGGGTGGGGGAGGCTTCCTACTATGTAGCACATCTCTGTTGCTGCTGGGCATGGACTGGTCTGGACTCGGAGCTCTTCGCCAGAAGCATGGACGATGCAGCAGGACGAACCCACAGGGAAAGATACTACGACGTGTGTACATACGTCGTACTGCGAGTATGTGCGAGTACCCCATACGTTGAAGCGAGCTCTGGCGGTCAGGCTGGCCGAGTTTGCGCAGCACTTCCTTTCGCGGTTAGATCGACAGGTAAAATGAGCACCGTGGAGAAGAAGAAAAACAGCAGCAAGCATGATTGCCTCTCGTCGACCCCCCCCCCCCCCCCCCCTGCAGGCTTTCGCCAGAACAGGGATCAGGTCGGTTGGTCGCCTTCGTCACCCCCGCCCATGCCTCTCGAGGAATAGCAGCGTCCCATCCGCCATGCGCATTCCGACCCTCATTCCATCTTCCCCCTATCCGCGAGCCCTCTGCAGACCCCTGCAGAAAATCTGCTCTTGACAGTAAATAAGCACCAAGACCGCCCTACCTGATCGAGGATGATCTTTCTTCTTCCCTTCCTCCCACCCAACAAACCATTCAGCATCGTCGCAGATGTTGTGGACAAGTTCTTGAAAGTCGTTCACTTTCGTCACTCGTTACTGTTTCTTGCCAGCCGCTTCACTCATTCAGCGGACACTGTTTTTGCGCGCCCAATAATCAGCCTATAATCACCAGCCATTCCGTCACGACCCGCACAACCTCGACACCATGAAGGGATCCATTGTTGCGGCTGCCGCCGCCCTTGTCGGCGGTGCCGCTGCTGCACGCCTGCGGAACGCCCACACCCACGCCCACGCGCTGTTCGAGAAGCGTGAGGAGGCCCAGTGCACGACCTACTACACGACCATCACCGGCGCCATGAGTAAGTGCCCTGCGCGCAAGAGCAGAGACTCCGGCCACTGTCCATTGTCCACTGCCACGTACTGACCCTCGCCTCACAGCCTGGTACCCGACGCCTGGTGCCTCCAGCAGCACCGCCTCGTCGGCCGCGCCTTCGGTCGTGCCCACGGTTGCCGTGTCCAACTACACGGCCAGCTACACGTCCATGGCCACGCCGGCGACGTCCTCGATCGCCCTGCCCTCGACGACCTCGTCTGCCGCACCCGTCACGTTGACGTCGACGGCCACCGTCCTCACCGTGCCGACCCCGGTGGCCGAGACGTGCTCGACCACGGGCGTCTACACGTTCCCGTCCACCACGGTCGTCGTGACCGAGACGACCACCGTCTGCGGCGCCAAGTCCACGTCGGTGACGTCGGGCACCAACACCATTGGCGGTGTGACCACGGTCGTGGAGACGGCCACCACGGTCGTCTGCCCGTACGCCACGGCGTCGACGCAGTCCGGCGGCGTGGTGACCAGCATCCTGGCCACGACCACGTACGTGTGCCCGTCGGCCGGCACGTACACCATTGCCCCGATCACGACCGTGGTGGAGACCGACACCGTTGTCGTCTGCCCCGTCGTCGCCACGTTCACGCCGGGCACGTACACCAAGCCGGCCGTGACGACGACCGTCGTCGAGACCGACTACGTCGTGTACTGCCCCTTTGCCACGGAGAGCACCAGCACCAGCGTCAGCTCCAGCACCTACGTCGCGGCCACGTCGACCTCCGCTGCGGCTGTTGAGACGACCACCGCCGTGGCCGTCGAGTCCACGACCGCCGTTGCCGTCGAGTCCACCACGGCTGTCGCCAAGGTGAGCACGACTGCCGTCCCCGTGGCGGCGCCGTCGTCCTCTTCCACCGTCGTTGTCGAGGTGTCGACGGCTGCCACGGTCTCGGTTGCGTCGTCGACGTCGACGTCGTCGGTCTCCAAGGCCACGCTCGGCGGCGGCTCGCAGTGGGCCATCACCTACACGCCGTACACGACGACGGGCCAGTGCAAGAGCGCGTCGGACGTGATGACGGACATTGCCGCGGTGCAGAAGAAGGGCTTCACGACGGTGCGCGTGTACTCGACGGACTGCGACACGCTCCCCAGCGTCGGTGCGGCCTGCAAGGCGTACGGCCTGAAGATGATCATCGGCGTGTTCATCGGCGAGGTGGGCTGCGACAACGCCAACCCGGATGTGGCGTCGCAGATTGCGGCGATCAAGAGCTGGGGCCTGTGGGACCTGGTCGAGCTCGTGGTGGTCGGCAACGAGGCCGGCAACGACGGCTACTGCACGCCGGCCGAGCTGAGCTCGCTCATCGTCGAGGTCAAGGAGATCGTGTCGGAGGCCGGCGCGAGCTGCCCGGTGACGACGACGGACACGGTCAACACGTGGCAGAACACGGAGTTCGCGACGGCCATCTGCGCCGTGGTGGACGTGGTTGCCTGCAACGCGCACGCGTACTTCAACGCGGAGACGGAGCCGTCCATGGCCGGCACGTTTGTGCAGGGCCAGCTGGACATTGTCAAGGCGATCTGCGGCCTGGAGGGCTACGTGCTGGAGACGGGCTGGCCGTCGGCGTGCGTGCCCAACGGGCTGGCGACGTGCTCGGACGAGGACCAGGCCATGGCCATTGCGTCGCTGAAGGAGGTTGTCGGCGGCGAGGTCGTCTTCTTCTCCTTCTCCGACGACGCGTGGAAGGATGACGGCTCCTGCGGCTGCGAGCAGCACTGGGGCTGCGGTCAGCTGTTCTAAACGACCCGAGCAGCTCTCCCGACTCTTTTCTTTGTTCGCGCCTCGTTTTTTCTGCCCTTGTCCTTTCTGCCCAGAAGCATCCCTGCCGTCAAGGGCCCCCCTGACTCCATGCCGCCGCCGCCTTTTATATATCCATCCATGTCGCGGCTTTCTCCACCGGAACCAAAACCTCATGTGCACGGCTTTTTATGAACTGCTTGTGTACTCTATATTAGCCTATTTTTGTGTGTGTCTGTGTCTTGTGGCATGTCAATGGGATTTTTTTTCACTTCCTCAAGAATCGAAAGCATTCCACACGAACGAACAAGTGCCGAGTGCGGAGTTGCCGGTGATCCAGATGAGTAATGATTGTGGCCTGCGTTGTACGTAAGCGGGTGCCGGTAGCGCGTGACCGTGACCGTGACCGGCCCCACTGTAGCTCCTGGGGCGCATGACCGCAACAGGTCAACAAAATGCGCTGTCGTCACTTCCTTGTCACGTCTCAGCTCTCTGCCTATCGAGGCCATTGCCGCCGGCCGTGGCTGCTGTCTCGCCATGCAATTTGTCTGCAGCGTTTTGGGAGCACGACCGAGCCAGCCAATCCTCTTCTGCTGACCAGCCCGGGCATGGCTGAATAGCCCGACGCGGTCTCTTTGGGATTCCATCTGGCGTTCTCGCGAACAGCAACCATTTATCCACCGCAGAAACGATGAAGCTATCTCGGGTTCTCGCCTGGGGGGTGGCAGCAACAGAAGCAGCAGTGCCTGACGGGCAGCAGCAGCAGCAGCAGCAGCAGCAGCAGCAGCAGGCGCTGGGCGGCGGGACGGCGTCGCCGTCGCCGGTGCCGACGGCGCTCTTTGGCGCGCTGGAGCGTCTGGCCCGGCTGGTGGACATTGCCTACTGCGTGGGCACGACGGGGACGGGCGTGGCGCCGCCGTTTGCGTGCGTGTCGCGCTGCCACGAGTTTCCCGAGCTGCGCCTGGCGGCGACGTGGAGCACGGGCGTGCTGATGGGCGACAGCTGCGGCTTCGTCGCCGTCGACGACGGCCGCCGCGAGGTGCTCGTCGCCTTTCGCGGCACCTACAGCATCACCAACACCGTCGAGGACCTGCGCACCGTCCCGCAGGACTACGTGCCGTATCCCGACGGTCGAGACGGTCGAGATGGCCCAGACGGCCAAAACGGCCAAAACGGCCAAAACGGCCAAAACGCCACCGTCTGCCACAACTGCACCGTCCACATGGGCTTCTTCGACTCCTGGCAGAGCGCCCGCCCGCTCGTCCTGCCCGCCGTCGCCGCCGCCCGCCTGCCGGCCACGACGCCCGACAACCCCGACAACCCCGACAACACCGACAACACCGACAACACCGACAACACCGACAACACCGACAACACCGACAACACCCCCTACCGCGTCCACCTCGTCGGCCACAGCCTCGGCGGCGCCGTCGCCGCCCTGGCCGCCCTCGAAATGCGCGTCGCCCTCGGCTGGCCGGACGTGCACGTGACCACCTTTGGCCAGCCGCGCATCGGCAACGACGGCCTGGCCGCCTTTGTCGACGCCGTCTTTGGGCTGGAAAACGACAACGACAACGACGACCCCGTCCACCGCCTCTTCCACCGCGTCACCCACAGAAACGACCCCGTGCCGCTCCTCCCCCTCGCCGAATGGGGCTTCCGCTCCCATGCCGGCGAGATCTTCATCGACAAGGTCGACCTGCCGCCAACTCCTGCTGACCTGCTGCAATGTCGCGGCCGTGACGATCCCAACTGCATCGCCGGCCCCTCCGACAGCCGCCTCGGCTTTCTGCCCCGCCTCCGGCTCTGGGAGCTCTTCTTCGCCCACCGCGACTACTTTTGGCGCCTCGGCCTCTGTCTGCCCGGCGGCGATCCCGCCGACCGCTGGCGCTCTGTCCGCTACGGCGACCCGTCTGCTTCTCCCGACGAGCTGTGAGCTGTGAGCTGTGACGTCATTGTCTCCTCTGGACCGCCTACTTCCTTTTCGTGCTTACGTCATTCCGAATAGCCTGATACCTTTTGATGTTTTACGTCTTCTCTGCTCGCCTCGTCTCTTAGCTAGTCATCAATCCAATGCAAGTCCGTCTCGTCTACCAAAGAAAGGAGCACACTCCCCCAGCTCTTGTCCCTGACCAACCGGGTATATACGCGTAACCGCCATCAGTCCAGCTCGATTATCTCCACCGCCTGAGCTGCCCGCCGCTGCGATCCTGCCGTGCTCATCGAGCCCGTCCGGGCTGCCTTCCGCGCCGGCTCCCCCGCCTCGTTCCCGCCCTCGTCGCTGAGCCCTTCGTCGTCGTCCGTTCCCTGCAGGATTGGCCGCCAGGTGCCGTCGGGCGCCACCCGGATCGACCTGGCCCGCCCCAGCGTCCCGTCCTTCTCGAGCTTCTCGCGCACGCTGACCAGAAACCCGTCCACCCGCAGGCTCTTTGGCCGGGCGTCTTGCGAGCAGATCGGACACCGCCACTTGTCCGGCAGCGTCGGCTCCAGCATCTTGCTGCACTTGCACCCGAATCGGTGCTGGCATGTCGACACCGAGTTGCTCGGCCGCGTGTTGAGCCAGTTGGCGAGGTCGAAGCATTCCATGTGCAGACAGCTGCTGCCTCGCACCGGCGTCTCGAATACCCTGGCGCTAAACGGGTCCGCCAGGTCCACCGACAGGTCTGCCTGCACCACCGCAAAGTCGTCGTCGTTGCCGCCCGCGTCCACGTTGCCGCCGCCGCCCGGAGCCGTGGCCAGCCGCCTTCTGATCTCGTCCACGGTCGTGCTGGCCGGCCGGAACCCACGGTTTAGGATCTGTCCCACCACGTCGCCGTGCCTTTCCGTCTTGATCACCTCTACGCCCATAACGTGAGGCGGCGTCTCTGCAGACAGGCTGCCGGGCTCTGGAATCGCCACCTGCAGTATGTTCGTCCCAACACACACAATCGATGACACGTCCGTCGCAAGGTCTCTTCCGTTGTGCGCCTTTCGCCGCACTGACACCACAGAACCGTTGAGGTTGATAAATATGTTTACCGGCCAGCATGTGTCCAGTATCGCCCACTCTGCCTCCGTCACTTGTCTGTTTTTCGACTGCCCCTTGCAACAGCGAACCCGGTACCGAAGGCTTCCGTTGCTTTGCCTCTCCACCGGAAGGAGCTCCCCCTGCGGGATCTCTCGCGCTGCCAGACGGTCGTACTCTTCCTGCGTCACGTGAAACTCGAACCTGTGCAGATGTCTGCGTGCCGGCGTCAGCGCCGGTCCGATGGCCATGTGGTGCACCGACTGGTAGAACCGTTCCTGGTCGGGCCCGCCCAGCAAGCTGTCCCCCGTCTCCTCGTCGACGAGCAGCCGTACTGGGCTCCTCAACCTAGCCTCGTGCAAACCGGCCGACAGTGACCGCGGGTCAGACGGGCCATAGGGGTACTCGCTTCTTGTTATCCGCCGGTTCGGTACAATCAGAGGCTTGTCAAGCACATTCGACACGGCAGCTGTGCCGGGCGTGGTAGGCGAGCACCTCTGCTGCCTCGCGGCAGGCTGCTGTGCATCCACAGATGGGCCAGGATCTAGCGGTTGGGCGGCCAGGGTCGGTGACGGTACAGGCAAGCTATTTCTCGCGGACGAACTGGGCGATTGGAGAACGGCTTGAACATTGGCCTGACCTGGTTGCGGAAGGGCCACATCCATCGGTGTTGACACCTGTTCTGGCGACCGAGACTGTGCAGAACCCGCTTCCACGTTCTGCGGGATTGCCTCAGGGCCCGGAGGAACTATAGGCGGCGGGCGTCCGTAAATAGCTGCGTCTTGCGGTGGCTGCGGTGGCTGTTGTGGCTGTTGTGGCTGTGGCTGTTGTGGCTGTGGCTGTTCTGGTTGTTGTTGCATCTGCTGCATCTGCTGCGGATATTGCTGCGGCTCCATCTGTCGCATCCCTTGAGTCTGTGGTGCTGGTCGTTGTTGCATTTGTTGCATTTGCTGCATCTGCTGCATCTGTTGCATCTGCTGCCTATGCTGCGTTTGTTGCACTAGTTGCGCTTGTTGCAGATGTTGTATCTGTTGCGTATGTGCTGGTTGCATTGGCTGCATCGTCCGTGGCATCTGTTGCAGCTGTTGGCTCTGTGGAAAGTCTGGCAGCTGGGATACCCACGGGTTTGGCTGCACCTGTTGCTGCAACTGCTGGAACTGCTGCGACTGCTGGAATTGCTGCGGCTGCTGGAATTGCTGCAACTGCTGCGGGTGCTGTGGCTGCTGCGGCTGCTGCGGGTGCTGGAGATGTTGGCTCGACATCCTCGGAAGGTGCTGCATCTGCTGTATGGTGGGTTCCTGCGAAATGCGTGCCTGTTCGGAAATCGGGCTGAACCGCACCTGTGGCATCTGGGCCAACGGCGATATCGGCTGCACGGCTGTAGGGCTGGGTTGGCCCGGACTGCCGTCCATATCCAGTCCTACTGCGCGCGACCTAGCTGTCTGCACAAGCCTGTAGTAGGCCGCTATGAGGTCGACATTGTGCTGTTCTAGTTCCGGGAGGTCGCTGAACCTCAGGCACTGAAACTTCCCAGGAGCTACCATATGGCTCCTTTGGTCGTTGAAGAATAACTGCATAAAATCCCGGGCAAAGATCGTGTGTGGGATGCCAAGACAGCTCCGAGTGAAAGAGAATATATATCGCTGTAGCGTCGGGGATGTGCACCTCAGGACGCCGACCATCTCATCCACCAAGAGGGGGTAGTGACGTCTAGAGAGCGTGGCAATGAGGCTATCCCACCGCTCCCGTAGACAGTTCAAGAACAACACAACTTCGGGTAGGGCCGTCGAGTAGGTAAAGGGTCCCGCCATCATCGACTCGAAGTCGCGAGGAAATTTCGAAAATATTTGGCGGAAAGCCAGCCGAATATTGTCGTTGGATTTCAGAATATTCTTCAATTTCTCGAAGCTCAAGTCTACTTGGTGTGGACTTAGATCTCGGAAGATGCCGTACGCATCCTCATGGCGCAGGGCCCAAATGCTGAACAGCTGGTGCAGTGCAAGGTAAACCCCATCACCCACCTGGCAAGCCTCCTTGAGGAGCAGAAATCGGTCATGCTCAACGTCGGGAGACAGCCTGGCCATACCACCTGCATTGTTGATGACCGTGTCGATCAGGGGGAGGTAGTTGCTATAGGGTATCGTTCTCGCGGCACAGATCTGACCGGAAGAGTTTCTCTTGTAGGAACTGCCGCCGGGCACGAAGGACGCATTTACGGGGGTGGTCGGAGAGGCCCTTGGACCACCGGTAAAGTTTGTGGCAGCCATCTGTACGAGCCCTGCGGCCGCGGGCGTTGGCCTCTCCGTTGCTGCGAAGGCGGTCTGGATCTCCTCTGCGTTCGGAGACAGCCATCGTTCTTGTCTGGCCAGATGTTGGGCTGGTGACACTGGGGCTAGCTGTGGAAGTCCTACCCTCTGCTGCGCCGGAGGTGGTAGTATTGGAGGGATTCGCAATCCCGACACAGCCCTCATCGACCCGGCACCCGCGTCCCTGACTGTGCGTGCTGGAGGCAGTGGCCCAGGAGCCCACTGAGACGTTGAGTCTGGATACTGAACCGTGGAGCCGGAGGACGTGGCAGTGGCCGAGGTGATGGCAGCAGCTGTAGCAGCAGCGAGTGTGCTGTCCAGCCCTGATTGCATCCCGCCCGGCGGCTTGGAGATGGGTTGGGGCGGGCTGTTCAGGGCAACAGAGGCCGGGCTCGGTTCATCACTTGGTGACGGGGAGGGAAGAAGTCCCTGTGAAGCAGCCTTGGCGGCCCTGTAGAGCAAACACGGATATCAGTGTCAGTATGTCGCAGCCGGTGTCTCCGGGATGGCCTAGATGGCCTAGCCACGTCCTTGACGTACGATGGGGCAGTTGGCTCAGCCGTCTGCGGGAGGTTCTTGGCCTCTCCTCCGGGAGCTGCGGCAGAGACGGTACTAGCAGGAACAGCGGGTTCGGGTAGAACAGTCGGTCGTGCCGTGCTATCTACAGCCAACCAGGGAGGGCGCCTGGTGCCGAGAAACGCGTTTGCGGTGCGGTTTGCTGATGCAAACTGGGTTACAGGCAGGGCGTTCGGTCGGGTTGGCGACTGCTGCTCGCGGGCCATGTTGGACATGGAGAGAGCATCCTGCTGGACGTCAGCGCTGGTACGAATAACAGTCAAGGCGGCAGGGCAGAAGCGAGACGTGTCTGCTCTCTGCTCTCTGCCCTCTTTTTTCCCAGGACCAACAGCCGCCCGTTTTGGCAGTGTGCCGCCGCTATACGCACTCACCAGATCAACCACCAGTCGTCTCGCGGATGCTTGCGAATACGCCGGTCAGGTGTCGAAGGACAAAGCCTAGCCGACCAAGACCACGCCAGAGTGAGGCCAGAGGGGGTTTTCGAGAACGAGCGGATGCGTGGTGGAAAAAAAAATGAATGAAAATAACAACGGGAAAGATAAAATTGCAAGATTCAGCCGCGCTCCGGATCGGTAATACAGGGGAAACAGCACCGTCAGGAGGGAGGGGGCCTGCGAATTAGCGAAATCGGGTTCTTTTCGCACGTCGGGGATGTTGGGTCAGGAGGGCGGGGTCGGGAGGGTCGAAGAACAATAAAGGAAGAAGAAGGGCGAAGATAAAGTCTGTGATCCCAACATATCCCACCTATGAGGAGCGAGGCTGTCGTGCCTTCCGTTTGCAGTACTGTCTGTTTAGCTGGAGGCAGCTCTGCCTGTGAACACCCAATAGGGAAAACGGCCGTCACGCTAGACCGACAAACGGGCCCACTTTACGAGCGGTGGTTTGAGGCTGATGGCAGGCCAGATGGGATGGCTCTCGTGTTCCGTGCTGTCCCTCTGGTTCGGTCTGGAGAGTTTCGCACAGGCTCCCACCACCATGTCTTACATCGGGCAAGAGTCAGAGACGGCCCCTTTGACGAGGCATGCGTGGGCAACAAAATCGACGACCGTTGGGCGGGTTACGGTGGCGCTAGTAGCGCTTACGCGCTCGGATGCGGAATATGAATGATCCGAGAGACCAATAGAACAGCGACATGGATGGACCCGCAAAAAAGGAAGCAGCTAAAAAAAAAAGAAGTTGCCGGGGAAGAAGCAGAAAAAAAAAGAGTTGCATATGTACGAGACGGCCAGGCACAGCAAGCATTCCGACTCTTGTCAGCCTTTGCGAGCAGAGCGAGAAGAGAACAGCGGGCGCCAAGAGAAACAGACGCCGCCGACAGAACAATGGCGACACCGGTTGTGCCTCTGCCGCAGCTGAAGCTGGCATCGGGGCCGCAGCCGCTGACGGCGGAGCAGCGGTACTGGAGGTCGTTCCGGAACGCCAAGTCGCACACGACGACGGCGTCATGGTCGGTGACGCACATCAGCTACCCGGCGGCGGGGGGACCGGCGATGTCGACGACGGCAGCTGCGGCCAAGGCGAACGACCTCTTCGCGGTGACGGCAGGGCCGCGCGTGGATCTGTACAGCATCCGCAAGCGGGAGGCGCTCAGGTCGATCGGGCGGTTCGAGGCGGTGGCGCGCAGCGGCGAGATCCGGGCGGACGGACGGGTGCTGGTGGCGGGCGACGACTCGGGCAAGATGCAGGTGTTTGACGTGTCGGGCGGGTCGCGGCCGGTGATCCTCAAGACGTGGCACGTGCATCGGCAGCCGACGTGGGTGACGCGGTGGTCGCCGACGGACCTGACGACGCTGATGAGCGCCAGCGACGACAAGACGGTGCGGCTGTGGGACCTGCCGAGCAGCGACCCCGTGCGCACGTTTGTGGGCCACCAGGACTACGTGCGGTCGGGCGCCTTTATGCCGACCGGCGGCAGCGGGACGCTGGGTGGCAGCAGCAGCAGCAATGGCAACGGCAGCAGCAGCAGCAGCAGCGGCGGCGGCGGCGGCGGTGGCCACATGCTGGTGACGGGGTCGTACGACGCGACGGTGCGGCTGTGGGACGCGCGGACGCCGGGCGGGGCGGTGCTGACGTTCAAGCACGCGGCGCCGGTGGAGGCGGTGCTGCCGATGCCGTCGGGGACGGTGATCCTGGCGGCGGCCGACAATGCGGTGTCGGTGCTGGACGTGGTGGCGGCGCGGCCGCTGCGGCTGCTGACGAGCCACCTGAAGACGGTGACGTCGCTGTGTCTGGCGTCGGGCGGCGAGCGCGTGCTCTCGGGCGGCCTGGACGGCCACGTCAAGGTGTACGAGACGGGCACGTGGAGCGTCGTGGCCGGCGTCAAGTACCCGTCGCCGGTGCTGTCGGTGGCCGTGGTGGCGGCTGGCGCGGCCGGCGAGGACCGCCATCTGGCCGTGGGCATGTCGTCGGGCGTGCTGAGCATCAAGACCCGCCTGACGGGCGTGGCGGCCGAGCGCGAGCGTGAGCGCCAGCGTGAGGCCGCCGCCCGCAAGGCCGGCACGCTGGACCGCTTCGACGCGGCCCGCAACAAGCGCAAGCGGCTGGCCGAGGCCCAGAAGAAGCTCGAGGCCGTCGCCGACGGCCCCGGCGACGGCCCCGGCGACTTTGTCATCGACCCCAACGACGAGAGCAACACGGCCGTCGCCAACAAGCGCGAGGCCTCGTGGAAGAAGGACCTGCGCCACCAGCGGTTCGCGGCCGCGCTGGACACGGTGCTCGACCCGCTCTCGCCCGCCGGGCCCACCAACACGCTGACGCTGCTCGTGGCCCTCCAGCACCGCAGCGCCCTGCGCGACGCCCTGGAGAACCGCGACGAGGTCTCCGTCCAGCCCATCCTCAGGTGGACCTGCCGCCACATTGTCGACCCGCGCTTCACGGCCGTCTGCACCGACGTCGGCCTGCACCTGCTCGACCTCTACGCCGAGTACGCCGGCGCCTCTCCCGAGCTCCACGACGGCTTCCAGACCCTCTGGCGCACCGTCCGCCGCGAGGTCGAGCAGGCCCAGCTGGCCTGCCAGACCCGCGGCATGGTGGAAAACCTGATGATGAGCGCGGCCTGAACCGGGATCCCCTTGCTTTCCCTGCTTTTCTCTGTCTGCTTTATTTTCTGCCTCTCTTTCCGTCTTTCCCCTTCTCTCCCCTTCTCTCTCCCCCTCCTCCTCCTTTTCCCTCCCCCTCTTCCCTTTTCTTCGTCTTTCGCCCCGTCCTTGTGTCTACGGTTGGGCACCAAGGCGTACTGGATAATCTGTCTGGCTTCTCGGCATGGCATGGGCGTTTCGGGGGTGGTTCCAACAGCAGGCCGCAACCTCGCAGCACAAAAAGAGGCGGGCTGCATGCGATAGATACTATTTCAATATATTTAGATGCAACAGAAACTTGCTGTGTGGTTGCAGAACAGAACTGGGCTGACGTGCCAGCCCGACGCCTCCCTGCCTCCCTTATCTGCCAGGACGACCGGTCAACCCTGCGTCCGGGTGTCCATCTCATCGGCCGATTCTCTCCACAAGCGAGAACGGATTTCTGGCTAGATGAAACGAACGAGATGATCTCTACGTCATAGCGGCAAAGAGACCTGATAAGAACTGGGGCTGACGGCGCGATGTGCAGCAGAAACAGGAAATAAAAGAGGAACCGCTGACATGTCAAGAGAAGGGAAACAGGCCGACTGTCTTATACGCCGCTGAGGCCCGAGACGGACTCGGGCAAATGAGGCAGCTGGCGGTTCCACTTCCTCTACCGGCGGCCTGCCTGCCCTTTTCCCCTTTGAGCAAGAAACGCCCGAGGGATGCAGCCACCGAGGCGGGTGAGTAGTCAGGTACACGACCGTGGCTGCTCTTGCTGCATTGTGTACACCGCACTGTCTGTGCACGGTACGGAGCAACGTGCATGCCTGAATCGGAAGAAAAGCAGGAAACGTGCCGCGTGAAACAGCAGCCATCGGTTTTGCCCCTCTTCTGCCAGAACGGCCATACCGGGCGGATCGACATCCTAGCGCACCCATCCAGAATGTATCTTACGAGTGCACAGCACACATGTGTACAATCCTTAGCCCTGATGGCGCAAAGCCAGCGTGCCCTTTTGCCTCTCTCTGTACGAGTTCCTCGTCTAGAGAATACGAGTTGCTCGTACTTGCAGCTAACTTGCTCCGTACCCACACCCGAAGAAACTCGCGGCAGAACAGCAAGAACGACCGTGCCACAGCATATCTCGCCCTCTCATTTGCCCACACCTCCCCCACCAGGCCCACCCTATCTGCCCTGCCCACCCTGCCAAACGCATGGCGGCTGCCTGCCCCTTTGCGTCATATCTGCAGCGGCCGCGTCGGCCAATCTCTGCTTTATCATCACCCAGCAAGACGGTAAGCAGCGGGGTACTTGCCGCCCACCGGGAAAAAAAAAGAAGAAAAGAAGAATAGAAAGAAAAGAAAAAGGCGAACATAACAGCGCCCACCAAAATGACGGTGGGAAAGAGCCGCCCAGCACTAGTAAGATAAGATGGGCATAATAGGCGGGATGGCGTATCGTACTCGTATCTTACGTAGTAGTCACAAAGGCAGCCCCCCCATCAACCGGCCTGCAAGCACTGGAACGGCAAGCTTCCCAGCGCTGGGCGACAGCGCAGCACCGCTACTGGTCGGCGCCGTTTTAGGGTAGACAGAATAAAATTAACACACTTTGTTCTCTCGCCGATTTTCACTCTTGGCCCCCCCATGCAAAAGCACATCTCTTTGTATTCACATGTGCTTTTCCTTCCTTCTCTTTGTACACGCCCCGTCATCCTCTCTCCGGTCTTTCCTGCTTACCCTCCCACTTTTCTTTTTGCCTCGCTCTCTTCCAGGTTTCCCTTATCCTTCGAGGGCCTTGATATGTCGACCCCTGTGTCTCGACAGAAGATCGGTGCCAACAACCCAGGCCAAAGGCCGTTCCAAGCCACTCAGGCCAAGCTCGGACGTGTTGTCTAAACCGTATCTTGTTTGCCGAGCCCGCCCTTAGCGACAATAGCTGCTCGGAGCTAAGGCGAGCTGCATATTCTTCCCCATCCACCCTTGTGCTTTGTATCTCTCATTACCTTGCCATTGTCACTCTTGTCCCTCTTGTCCCTCTTGTCACTCTGGTCACTCTGGTCACTCTGGTCACTCTGGTCACTCTGGTCACCTTTTCGCTCCTGCCAGGTTCTCCTTATCCTCGCTCGACCTCCTACCGTTTTCCCTGTCTCTTCTCGCCCTCGGAGAGATATAAGAACCCAGGGCGTCCTGCCGACTTCTGCCAGCAACAATGGAGTCGACCATCTGAGCAGCTCTCTTCTCCCAGCCCGCCCTTTCCCTTCTCACCAACATTCCCCGTATATCCGACACGCTGCAGAGCAACGTGCCTTTTGTACGAGAAACAGATACAATAGCACCACAGCCCCCAAATCCCTCAAGACCATCAGGTCGCTTGACTCTGGAGAGAAGACATGGCCGAGAACTGTCCCGTCCAGACCAGCGCGGTCTACGTGCTCGGCCGCAACAGCAGGTTTGCCATGCCGCCGCCGTCGCCGCCGTCGCCGCGCATGGTTGCCGACAAGGACGACGGGCTCTGCACGCCCATCCAGGAGCTGTCGCTTGACGGCATTGGGGGCTCCGCCATGAAGCCCGTTGACGGCGCGGAATCCGGCGATGCTTCATCGTCCGCCTCCGTCTCGCGGTCGTCGTCCTCCTCGTCCGCCTCGTCGTCGTCCGCCCAGGCCATGTCGTCTGCAGACATGCACCGGCCGTCCCTGTCGTCGCCCATCACCACGGCCCCGGCCACGGCCGCCGGCTCTCCGCTCATGACGGCCGCGGACCTGGACTCGTGCGAGTCGGACGGCCGTCTTGCCGGCGCCATCCACGTCCTCGCCACCGAGGCCAACGCGCTGCAGTCGGTGGCCAAGCTGTACGGCAGCTCGGCCAGCGCTCGCGACGGCTTCAACCGCGCCGTCGAGGCCATCGTGCACACCCAGACGGCCTATCCCACCGGCAAGCTCGTCGTCGTCGGCGTCGGCAAGTCCGGCCACATCGGCCGCAAGCTAGCTGCCACCTTCAACAGCCTGGCCGTGCCCGCATCCTTCTTGCACCCCACCGAGGCCCTGCACGGCGACCTCGGCCACATCCGGCCCAACGACGCCCTGCTGTTCATCACGTACTCGGGCAAGACCCAGGAGCTCGTCAGCCTGCTGCCCCACGTCGACCCAGCCCTGCCGCTGATCCTGCTGACCGCCCACGTCACCACCGAGACGTGCGCGCTCGTCCAGCACCGCCAGGAGTTCCACAAGTCCGCCAAGGCCGTCGGCCCCACCATCCTGCTGCCCGCCCCCATCCCGGTCGAGGAGGTCGTGTCGTTTGGCGTGTCCGCGCCCACCACCAGCACCACCACCGCGCTGGCCGTGGGCGACGCCCTCGCCATCGTTGCCGGCAACGAGCTGCACTCGGCCGTCGGCGGCGTCGGGTCCGTCTTCAAGCGCAACCATCCCGGCGGCGCCATCGGCGAGACCACCCGGAAGCAGGGCGGCCCCAGTGCTGGCAACGGGCACATCCGCCACCTGGCCGTGCCGTGGAGCTCCATTCCCGTCGTCAAGGCCGGCGGAGCCGACGGAGCCGCCGTCTGTGCTGACGTCTTGCACGCCGGCTACAACAACGCAGCCGCCAGGGGCTGGGTGCGTGTCGTCGGCGGTACGCCTGGCGATGCCAGCGTCGACGGCGTCGCGCCGCCCAGCCGCATTCGCGCGCTGGTCCCAGCCGACCTTTCGCGGCCTGTGGCCGACGTGGCCGGCCTGGTCGTGAGCCATCCCGACTTCGTCGTCGTGTCGGCAGACACCAAGGCACGCAGCGCGGCCGAATGGTTGCGCAGATCGTCCCGCAGCACCGCTGGTTCCGGTGCTGGCCTCGAAACCTCCGACGTCGTGATTGCTGTGGTTGACCACGCCAATGGCGGAGAGCTCGTCGGGCTGCTGGAGCTGAACGATCTCTCGGAGGCCTGAGAGGGAAGCGAAAGCTGTCGGATGAGGGAAAACATGGAAGGGGTTACCCCCCCTCCTCCCAAAAGGGCAGGAACCAACCCCGGGGGAATGCAGATTTTGCATATCTGCTTACGTGTGTCCGTTTTTCGCTTTTCTGTTTTATTGTACCTGGAAAGGAAGGGAGGGCATACTTGCACTGCTCGATATTTGGCTCGAGACAGAACGAAACTCACGCACAAACACTCGCAGGAGAGTGTGGAAGGAGCATTTGCTTTTTTGCAACTCCTGCATTGGATGCGGGCATCTTATGACGAAAGACGGACCCAATGGCGTTCCGACCTGTAACTTGATTTGGGGGGTGAGGGGACCGCCCCCAAACCGACTTTCCCGTCTGTTTATCTTTTTATCTGTTTATTTTATGGGGAACCGCAATCCCAGCCCGTTCTCGTAAGATGCGTATCGTCGGTTTATCACGATTGGTCTGCTTGCATATAACCTATTTGCTGTGCCGGAAGGATTCCTGTCTCGCTCACTCCTTGCCATTAGCACCAGCACATATGCCCACGTCAGACGTCACGAGCGCATCTGATTGTGTAATAGACACGGTCAGCCCACGACGCACATCCATACTAACGTTGCTACTTGTCAATCGCATTGTCTTAGTGTCGCTTCTGGTTTTTATTTCCCAAAAGGTGGCCTACCCGAGCTTCCCGGCCAGGGTGTTTGTCCTCACAGGCGACCCTCACAGGTGTCCATCCATTAACCCCCCTAGAACCACCGAATAGAACAGATGTAAAAAAAGACTGAAGAGAGAAAAAAACCGAAGCAAGACCAGCTGGGCCAGAGCCAGAATGCTGCCGCGTGCCTGTTCGAAACCCGAGGAGTAAAAAAAATAGAAAGCCCCAATGCTCCCCATTGAACCCTTATTCCCTCAAGCCCCTCCCCTATTATTAGGCCCATTCTCCCGGTATGCTCCCCTTTTTTTGTCCAAGTAAACGCCGTTTTGAAAATGCAGGTGTCGTGCGTCGTCGAGTGTTTTATTCGAAGGAGGGTCAGCCTTTGCTCTCCGCCTTTTGGCAAAGGATTCACCTCGCTTGGGTTTCGAGTCGGATTGTTGGAAAGTTGGCCCCGCCAAATACTGTTCGACTCTTTTCTTCTCCCCTCCCCCCCCCCCCTCCCCCCCCCCCCGATAGAAGGCATCTTGCAGCGACGGAATGCTGCAAGAGCACTCCGAGCACTCCGAGCACTCCTAGCCCACTCTGCTCCTCCATAAATTGCCGTCGCCTTATGCTTCAACGTACATAGAGACCCAAGAAACGGCACATAGTGAACAAAGCACCCGCCCATTACTCCAAAGGCAAGATAGCGATACCATCAGCGGGTCTGATGATGGCGCTGGATAGATGACAACAACCTCGAACTTCCTCCTATAACAGCAAAAGACAACAGATCAGCAAAGCCCAAAGGGCGAACAAATCAGACCAGGACGGCAAACAAAAGGCCTCATCTCCTCCAGCCAACATTCAAGATCACATGAATGATGTCGCGGGCTGTGTTGACCGTATCGACAACGCGACCGATCAGCCCGCCATCTCTGCCAATGGCAGGCTCACCTTCTTCGTAAGGCATAAGCATGCCCGAGGCCGTTCGGCGCATCCCGGTCGGCTCTGCAAAGAGGCTGCTGGTAGATGTTGTTCGTTTCAAGCCTCCGCTGCTGCTGCTGCTGGAAAACGAGTTCGGCGTTCCATCACCAGCATTACTCAGCCTTGACGTTGACGCCGATGCTGACAGCAGCCCGCCAGTTCGCCTCCTGGCGCCTCCCATAGACAAGCCGGGCCCTTCGTCGTCGCTGTCGTCGCTGCCATCGCTGTCGTCGTCTTCCTTCAGGGACAGTTGCGGGTACTTCGTCTTGTTACCGATGCCTGCCTCATCATTATCGGCATTGCCATCGCAGACATCGTCCTCATCGTCCTCATCGACAGCACCGAAAAACATCCGTCCCGACGGTTTAGAAGGCCGAAGGGTCTCTTGGGAAGAAGATGGCGACATATTGGGGCTGCGAACACTGTGTTTCATGGCAGACCCTTCCAGAATGTCAGGGTTGTCCTCTTGAGCCTTCAATTTTGTGGAGGGAAGCATTGCAATGGTCTTGCTTTCCGTGTGGCATGGATGGCTCTGGCGGCGACGTGTCACTGCACGCCTTTTCAACGCGGTACGCTTCATCATGATTGCGCCGTCATCCGAGTCGCTGCTGTCGCTCTCGTAACGGGGCACGGCCACGCCGTCGTCATCGTCATCCTCCTCGCCCTTGATTTCGACGACTATGCATTGCTCTACCTGTTCATTGAAATGGATGTGTCGCCGTTCCGAAGAGGGTGACACGACGCCGGATGACGAGATCAGGCTGGATGTGCCCGGGCTGTGGCGATGAGACGAGAACGGGAATGTGATGTAGTCTGTGGCTGCGCGCTCCAAACGCGGCCGTGCTATCCTCCTGATAGCTTTGTCCTTCTGCTGGGCCTGCACTGCCGCCGCAGCCTGCTGCACCAGAGACGAGGCAGACAGAGACCGCTGGAGCATGAGCTCCGACATGCTTCGCTTCTTCAAAATAGGTTTCTTGCTGCTGGCCAGAAAGGAGTTGGACTTGGTCAGCTCGACGCTGTCGGCGACCTGTTCGGGCGCGATACTTTGGTGGCCCGTCTGCAATGGGCCATAAAGCCAAGTGACATCGCAATCCTTCAACCTGCCGGATGTTAGAAAGCCGTGACCGCAGGCCATCAAGGTAAAACCCATCTGCACAGTTCGCATATTTCCTTACCAATTCAATGTTTCGGGACTGATCGTTTTCAGCTTGTTCTTGGACTTCATCCAAGTTCTCCAAGAAGCGTTTTCCAGCCGCGCAGAGTTGCTGTAGTCCCCTCTCCGGGAGACAATGTACTTCCATGACTCCCAAATGTCCTCCTCTCTCCAGTTGTGTGAGAGATAGTCGACATGACGCGATGGCTGTGCTCGGACAGCCGTGTCGTCTTCAGCAATGTGATCGTAAATATCAAACTCGGAAGAGTTCGTTCTTGAGGGTCCAGTGGACAACGTATTGTTGTCGTTTGGCGAAGCGGCATATGAGTCACCTAACCCATGTGAGGTGGCAAGGTCTTGAGCTGGATTAAAGTAGGACACGCCGTCATAGTGCGCGTAATCGATGGCCACATCAAGGTCTGCACTGTCCTCGATGCCACCAGGTGAGGTACCAAAGCCGGGCCGTTCCAGCCGCTCGGGCAGACGCAGATCGGAAGAGAGCGCAGGTTTTGCCGGCGAGGATGCTGTCAAGGATCCGTCCGAGACCGAAGAAATGTGTGGAGACGGCGGCGCTGTTATGTCGGGAGAGCCAGCGAACACGCGACGTACTGGCGGCTGCTGGTATGTTGATTGGTGATAGAGGTCGCCTATCCGAGAGGTGGACGAGGACTGGTGAAAGCCTGTCTGCTTCGAGCCGAACTTCGGCTGGGAGTGTGAACGGCGCAAGCCCGGCGCAAAGTGCGTAGAGTCATCGGACGCAATCACCACGGCCATTCTGGAGGATGCAGTCGAAACTGGAGCAGCCTCAAAAAGTGCGTTGCCTACTTCGTAGTTCCTCCGTCTGTTCTCGGCTCCAGCAAGTCTAAAGACTTTGGCTCTGATACCCCTTCATAGGCAATGATGTGAAGTGGACGAGGATTAAAAATTATTCATACAATATGGTGTCGTGGAGAGCAAGGGGGTTGCGATGGGTATTTGAGACAGAGGCGCAGATATTCGGGAGTGGATGCCGGAGTACACCGAAGTTTTTCTTTTCTTAGCCGGATTTGTGAGGTGGTAAATTTAACTTCGCCAGGTTGAGTGGAGAAGGGGGAAGGGGGTGTGCTATTCCTCTTCCAACTCGGGTTTTTTATGTTTTTGGAACGGTGCTGGCTTTATCGAGCGTACGCTTTTTCTTTCCGGCGGGCACGAGTATATGCTGACGTGTCTGAAGTGTTGAAGGATGGCGCGCGATAAGTCTGTTCGCATAAGCAGGAAGAGCACGCCGTGAATTAAGAGTGATTGGGAGACGAGGCACAGCGGCGAAAGATGGCGAGATGACTGAATACAAGGCTGCACGAAGCCGTATAGCTGATTTGATAAAGTCAGTAAACCCAGCTGTCGCTAATGGCCGGCGTTGACGAGTGATTGTCAGATAAGACGGGGGCGGAGAGAGGAAGGCCAGTGGATTTCGGAGCACGATGCTGCAAGAAAGTGGATAGCAGGCGGATGGTGGGATCTCGAGTATGGCGTACTCGTACAAGAAACAAGTGGATGGAGCAAGAGCAGTGCAGTTCAGAGCGGCAGCCGAGAGGGAGACGAGGGAGGGGAGGTCGAGGACAAGGAGGAAACGGGGGATATAGGATAGGAAAACAGCAATGGTCGTCTACTCTTGGTGGAGAGGACAGGGAGGATGTGTTCGAGAAGACGGTTGAATGTACCGGCTCATCGGACTCAGGTGTGGGAGTAGGAGGAGAGAGGAGAGTGGTGTGGGTACAGGTGGTAATGGGGGAGTCTGGAAGAAGACGCACTGGAATGCGTTGAAAAGGGAATGAGAATTCTGCCAAAACCCACAATTCCAGATCCGGCCGGGGAGTAATACCCCTGTTCTTTTCCGGCTTTTGAGCGTGTGAGCAAAAGGGTGTGACCGTGTGGGACGAAAGCATTACTCGTAGGGAAGGAGTACGGAGTAACTTTTGGGGGGGGGGGTGAAATTAGTGGATGCGCAGGGAAGGAGTGAGTTTGGGGGTGTGTTTAGAGGATGAGGAAGGTGTGTTCCAAAGCGAAAGCTATAGGCCGGACGAGGTATAAAAGATGGAGGGGAAGCGGCAAATGGATGTAGAATATTAATAATGAAATATAGTACTCGCAGCCAGATAAAATCGCAAAAAAAAAATTCGCAAAAACCCCCGAAAATTCAGTCGACGGGCCAACTAACAAAAAGCCAGAGACCGTTGGAGGGATGGCCTACCAACGGAGTAATGCTCGCGGCGAAAGCAACGGAGGTAAGTGGGCGCGCAGGGGATTGTAGCGAAGTGGAGGAGAGTGGCGGAGGTGGAGTCGAGACGAAGAAAAAAAAGCAGTGTACGACTACTGGCAGGACTGCGCAGAAGCTGTACTTACAGAGGACGAACTGCTGCGTCGGGCTGCAGGACAGACAGGCCGGTGCCGTGGGAAGCGATTGGCTGTATGTAGGGTATGGCTGGAAGGGTCGAGAGCGGGCGCCGAACCGACGGGCAGCGCAGGAGACGGGGGAAGCAAGAGAAGGAGTATCGTGTATCGCGAGTGGCTTTGAAGAATACGACAAAAAGCAAAGACAAAAAGGCCGAGAGGCAGAGGCGAAAAAAAGAAAGTCGTCACCCGTATGCAAATTTCGAGGTGGAGGCACATGACCAGACGAAATTTCTGCCGTGAACCGAAGACAAGCGTGGCCTGGGACGTGTCTGGGAGTGGTTTGTGCGGCCGCCTGAGCACGGCAGCGTCTCCTAGAATAAGGAGCGCCTACTAATACGGAGCGAATCCTCGTGCGAATAAGCTGACTCTCCTGGCGGTGACACGCCCTAGAACGCCCTGGGAGCACGAGCAGCCAATGCGTCGTTCGTGCTGATGCCAGCGGCTGGCCCTGGCCGCGTGGCAGCTGCTGTGTCTGCTGATCAGGATTATGTGGACGAGCACGGGTGCTGGCGATGAGCTGTCTGCGAAAGTACTCGGCATTGCGCTCCCCCTGGTCTCCATTGGTCTCCAGCGAGAGGACCCTACATGCGATGCCAACCCAGACGGCTAATTTAGTATCGCCTGTAAGTCAATACGAGCAGTCGAGAACGGTCCAGGTGGCTGGCGGATTCCGACTTCTCCCGTCTGGAAACGCTCGCGTCTTTTCTCCTCCTCTCCCCAGCACTTTGGCAACGGGACGGACGCGCTCTGCATTTTGTTGAGCTTGGGAAGCTCCGCGCCATGTCACTCGCTCCCCCTTCCGCGAAATGCAAGAGGACCAATATGTTTTACATGTTCACGTACCAAGATTGAAACACCAGATACCCGGCCGGCGATTGGCCAGCTCAATGCCCAGCCATGCGGAAAACAAATGACTAGTCGCTTTTGCAGGACTGAAATGCTCCTGTCCTCGGGCGTCAGTCTGGCTGGCTGGTGTGTGTCAACGCGCAAGGCTCCATCCATTATCTATCAAACAGTTTTAGGCTGGCAAGCGGCTAGCCTAGGCGGCTGTCACCGACCAAAGGATCAAGGCCAATACTTGCTCGTACATGCGTACGAATAGTGAATTCTCCAAGCCAAGGCGTCGTGTCTACTCCGTAGAGCCTCCTGCTGCTGGAGGGCTCGGCAAATGCATGCTCTGCAGATCGCCCGGTTGCAAGCCAGTGCTTATTAGTTTTGGCCCTGTGAGCGGAGGAAGATTAGCAGACTTGCATTGCCTCCAGTTTCTCTGTCCCCATTCCGACGATCCTGATCGCTGCCTTTCCTCGAACCGGCGTGACCAGATGCCGGCCCCCAGCTAGAGAGACAGCGACGGCTGGTATGGACGGCAGAGGCGTCCGTGAGGAATGTCTTGAGGGGGGCGGGGGGCGGGTGAAACTCTGCCAATCGCAGCGGCCGCTGACATGCTGGCGATGAGCAAGCTCTGAGGATGAGCCGCTTAGAGCTTTTCCCCAAGCATGAAGCCGGCGCAGATCGCACGCTGATCAACTACTGCCTTTGCCCGCGTGGAAGGCAAGAAGCGAGTGCACGAAAATATGATAGATCGCTTATTTGTACGAGTGAGTACGTTGCGTGTGTGCCGCGCTCTCACCCCCCCGCCCCCCATTTCATCTATCTAGAGCTGCAAAAAGGCGAAAGAGATGAAGTGTGCCAGACACACTACTGTACTATGTATAACGAACCCCCCACACTCTCTCCCTCCAGCCATCTCCGCTTCCTTGGCTTGCCTCCCCCCCCCCCTCCCCCCCCCCCTTCCGTGCTCACCGTCTTTTGTGCTGGCAGTGAAGAGATGGTGGTGGTCTAGATATTGGTCTAGGTGGTGGTCCAAATAAGCCACAAACTCAAAGCCCAGGCTTTCTTGCTCGTAGATCGGATGCTCCATGTCGTGTATCTATTGTATATATTCCAATTTATCCTCGGAAGGTTGCCCCTCCATCCCCACCTTCCTCCCCTCCATCCCTTCCTCCTTCCCTACCCGGTTTCGCCAGGTGGCCCCTCCTTGACGGTGAGCCTGTGGGGGCCGTTCGTGGGGGGCCGAGAGTTTAATACCCAGCGGTCTTCTGTGTTCGCAATTCTATCGCGTTATCGGAGATATTGTATTTTGGTTTGTCACCTGTTATTCCAGGGAACTGAGAAGGAGGTCGCGAAGAAAACGGAGTTGGGATAGGAAAGTCCCTCCAACGCGCCAAACATGTATGGCTGGCCAGCCACATCTGCTGCCTTCTCACGACTAGCTAACAATGTACACACACAAACAAACACGCACACACACCACACACACCACACACACCACAACACACAACAACACACAACAACACACACACGAAAGTACGGCTGCAACCCCTCCGCACGAAGAAAACAGCCTGCACTACGACGTGAATCGTCATCAATATCTGCGACCATCCAGGCCCTGCAACACAATGGCCTCCCTGCTCTCGTGAACTCGACGTAATACGCTATCTATCGTTGTAAATGCAACTTTGGTGTGGCATCCGTTCCGTCTTCGGCATCGCACAGCACCGGTGTCCTAAACCTGATTTTCGAGTCGCTGGGCAGCTTCACCGGAATCGCCGGTGCTCGTGGCTGCTATGTATGAATCCAATGCATCTCTCCTCTTCCATGCGGTGTGGCTGCACCCAAGTCGGATAAGAAGAGAAAGGATCGCAACGATGCTGCTGCAGATAGGGGGTGTCGGCTCCTGCCGCCTATCGGATACCGTACGCATTCGTTAGAGTGGGGAAGCCAGACTCAACCCTCCGATCAGTCGACTATTGATGGTCACCGGCCTTGGAGCCTGCCATACGTTCTGATAAGATTTGAGGGTGCAGCCACCATTTAGCCAATCGGCGCATCAACGCCTCACAGCCGACATCATCATTCCTCCGCAGACCCTGTTTTGTCCTGAGCGCCGTCGAATGGTTGCATCACAACCGCCCAGAGCTCTGACCGGTGGGTTTCTGCCAATGGAACGCCTCGTATAATCGTAGTCATACGTTGTATGAAGCTCGTCCTCGTCAAAGGACATGCCTTTCAGAACTCCTCTTATCAATGGGTATTGAGCTCGATGCCTGCTGAGCTAGGCGGGATTGATTTCCCTTTTCGGTACCTTGCAGCCAGTCCTCCCTTGTTAACCTTGTTGAGTTGTCACCCTACGACAGGGACGATGATCGGTCGGCTGCTGTCTTGGATATTACTGAGATTGGAGAAATTCTTTCAATGGCAGACGTAAGACAGATATCTTGCGAGATAACACCCTGAAAATACAAGCTAAAACAGATTGATTACGTCTGTTACACTACAGCCTTCCAGGGATGGACAGTATTGCTGCCAATCTCGGACCCTCGCTTCAGCCCCCCGGCCTGTCCGGTGCTTGACCGTTGACTAGCTCCACACTGCAGATCCAGCTTGTCAAAGACGGCTTTCCATGTAGATAGTGACGGTGTACACTATGCTCTTGCAGGGCGCATGCTACCCAGCCCCTCTTTTGGGCATGACATACTATGTAAGGGAGAGCATTTAGACATGACCGCAAGTCGCTCTACACGGTACTTTCACGAATAGGAGCAGACGGATCGTCTATGAAACGGATATTGACCGATATCGTCGCAGCAGCACTGCTGGTCTACTGTTTGTACTTCCGAATTTCCAGCCGGACTAGTATCGATGTCTAGACGGCATCGCCCAATCTACATAGTATTAGCAGGCCTTCGGCTTCGGCCCAAGGGATCAGGTGGATATATATTTGCCCGAAGAGGATGAGAGGCGCGTTCCGAACCTATTCCATACTCGTAAACAGATCAATTGACTCTTCGCGTCGCCGTCGCCCTCGACCCTTTTTTCTCCCCAATAGCTAGCATCCATAAACGATGCGATCCCGTAACATGTGCCATGATGTCCCATTCCACCGCCAGCCCCCCCGCGCCTCACTGCTCCCGGGACGCAAATGCTACCGCGGCTGGAAGCCGGAAACTGGCACAGAACATGGACTTCTGAGGCGCCACGGCCCGCACGTTGTGCACATACACCGGGTTCTCGTCGGCTGCTGCTCGTCTCGCAGAGTCGTCCTGCTCGACGTCTGCGTATCGCGACACGAGCCGCGTGGGCACCCCGAGCTGCTCTGCCACGCGCGCGCACACCTCGCGCTTGGATATGCTGTCGTCCTCGTCGTTCTTGGGCGCGAAGCAGTGCACGTGGACAATGGGCAGACGGGGCGCCGCCGTGGGACTGCCGCTGTTGTTGTCGCTCGGTTCTGCCTTGCCAGCACCCTCCGCCACGCCGAACAGCGCCTCGCTGCCGGCATACAGCCCTCGGAATTTTGGCAGGAACGTGATGGCCGATGCCGGCAGGTTCATGACAAAATGGTCGACTGTGCGCGGCACCGGAATAAACCGTCGGGGAGCCCCCTTGCCCTTGGCTGCCGCCTTCGGCGCCCCACCGCCGCCACCTCCGTTCTTGGATGGCGGTGTCACCTCAGCCGCGCCCTTGCCCGCTGCTGACGCCTCCTGGACGAGATCCACGGCCTGCCGGATGAACACGAGCCCGTCCTCGTTGAATGGATGCACATAAGATGCCACCTTGTTGCGCTGGATGGCGTTGCACAGCGCCACGTAGCTGTCTGGGTTCATGTCGTTGGCCCACACAAAAACACCCCGGCGGCCGGCCGGGATCGCAAAGGGGCCAATGCCCGCCATGACGTCGACTACCACCTGGCCCGGCTTGAAGAGGTACAACAGGCGCGTGTGCTCCGGCTCGAGCTTGCTGTTCCAGTAGACGCGGCTGTAGTCGAAGTGGTACGTGCAAAAGTTTTCGCGCACCTCGACTTCGAGGTCGTCGGGTCCTGCAAGGACTTCATAGCGAAAGGTCCGGAACGCCGAGTTGGTGCCCACCAAGTCGATCTTGTTGATGACGGTACGCAGCTGCGGGTTCTTGTCCAGCAGAACTTGTGCCACGATGTGCTTGTACGGCTTGAACCGGTCGCGCAGGTTCAGATGTGCTTTTTGCAATGTGTCAGAACAGAATGCTAGAGAGAGAAGGGTGTGCTCGTACCAACATGGCCGGCCGTATTGAAGCCGGTCGGGATATCGTAATGGAACTCCTCGGGAAGTACCGAGACGAGAATGTCGTCTGCAGCTCGCCTGTCAGTTCCTTGAACTGTTTGCCTTGGGGACAACGGCGTAGAGACCTGAACGTACGTGAGGTCCAATGATCATAGTTCAGAGTCAGCTTGTAGGGAATCACCCCCAGCTCATCCCGCTCCACACCCTCCTTGATCAGCTTGCTCCATGTTTCCGGTGCTGGAAGATGTCAGCAACGGATTGTCGGCAAGTACAGCTCGCCTTGGCAAGGCAATGCGAGTCAACAATCACTTACATGTCGGCGAAACGCTTGCCTTTAGCAGAAGACACTTTCTTCTTGCTGGTGGCTTCGAGGTCGTCTTTGAGGGAGCTCCCGATGCATCTACAGATACCACCGTCTCCTGCTCAGGATCATCTACTACCGAAGACAACCGCTGAGTTCGCAGCAGCTCTTGACTCTCGTTAAGCGCCTTTTGGTACTTGGCTATGTGCCGGGGATCATGTATCCGTGCGGCTGATATATCAAAGGTCTGTGCGAAAAGTGCCTTGTTCAGCATCGACGTCGCCGTGAGTGCAGCAGACCGTAGGACTGGCGGCCGGAAGACAGGCATATCGGTAGATGGCGGCCCAGAAGTGGAGCCGGAGCCGGAACCGGAGCCACTGCCCACGTCGTCACTGCTGCTCTGCGGCCGCGGTCGTTTCTGACCGGCTCCCATGTGTTCTGAAATGTTTATGTAGCCCTCTCTACCCAAGTACCTTTGGCCTTGGGATTGCTGCCTTCTCTTCGTTGAATCCTCATTCTTTGCGCTACGACTCGAATATTTTTCTTGGTGTTGAAAGAAATTCCGGTGTGGCGCAGTATCAATATCTGACTGTGGCGCATATCAGCAAAGAGCAGAAGACGTCCGCAAATAATCGATATTTGGGGGTTTATTTGATTGATTTCATCTAATTAAAACATGTGCTATTGATGGCCAATTCACCTGCTTTCTTCAACATCATTCTGGCGAGTCTAACAAAATTTGTACCGCCAATGACCCGGCTGGTAACCAGTACTTGACGATGTGACCCGAACGATCATAACATGCCTCTCAAGGTCAACTAACATATACCGCAATCTCTGAGATCGGAAATCAACCCGAACATACTGGAACAAGAAAGACAATCCCGAGCTAAAGTGAGTAAAAAGGAGAAGGACGCGAAACATTCTTGGGTCTACCTCCCCACGCGCATTTCTGCCTTTGCGAAATTCTGCAGGCCCCAGAGGAAGACTTGGTATCCAACGCTGTGATTGTCAGGGACGTGGAAGATTTCAGTCAAGCGAATCTGCCACGGGGGGTATCCGGAAAGCTCCACGTAGGGCCCGAAAAGGATCAACAGATCGGGATCTGTCATAATGCTCTCCGTCAGCTCGGCATCGATAAGGTCGATGCTGATGTCTGAAGCAGAAATCTTGGACCGCTGGGCCATGTCTGCCAGGGTCTTGGTTAGGTCAACGAGCGAGTCGCGGCCGTCTTCCTCCGAGAGCAGCAAAACGTTGATGTGCCCTTCGGCGACGTCACCATATTCGCGAGCACGGGGTAGAGCTGCTGATTCGATGGCTGGCACGTGGGGTGCCCGAAGCGTCACCGCTGGGTGTGCACGTCCGAAATATGAAGCAAGACGTTGTGAGACAGCGCGGTGCGTCTCTGGAAGATAGCTTTTGAGAATGCCTGTATGCGTTAGTATGCGTTAGTATGCGTTCCGTAGCGGAAAATGTAACGCCAGACTTGCCCTTTCTCTCATAGACCGACAGCGTGGGAATACCGGCCGAAGCACACCAGGCAGCAATGTCCGATATCTCGTTGACGAGGCGCTCGAGCTCTGCACCCTCGCGGCCATGTTCTTCCAGACGGAGAATCACACTCAGATGCTTGGGGATGCGTGAAAGATCGCGTACGTCGCGGGCAATAATCTCAGGAGTGCGGTGGTGGTACTTGAGCACGGAGTAGATTTGGTTGCGGACTTCATGGTAGGCCTGGCGGATGCGGATGTACAGGGAGAAGACTGCGTGGATGATGGTGAAAAGAAGGATGTGAATCTGGCCGAGAGCGAAGCGTCGAGCGCCGGTGCGTGACCGTCTTCGGCCAATGAACAGGTTGTCTATGTCATTGGTTATCTCGGCAGACTTTGGTACGTTGCCGGGACCAGTCTTGGAAGTGGAAGCCCGTGCTGCGGATCGAGGAGGAGGAGCTGGAAGGAATTTCTTTTTGACAGTCAGCGCTGCGAGCTTCACGGAGCCTCTGTAGAGAGTTTGATTCGTGGGAATCATGGCTGTATTATCCCTGCACGGGAAAGCAAGCTGCAGGAGATTGGCTGAATCAAGACGTGGGAGGAGACAAGTGCACATATGACGGTGGACAAGGTTGATGAGGGCGAGAAGAAGAGAAGACAGAAAGCCAGGAAGAAGATATTTGGCCTCCCTCTCATCGCCCTTGCCCATCGCTCTTTCCATGCAAGTGTATGCGCCATAGGAAGGAGCAACTGACCTGGAGTATCTGGTAGCTTTCCTCCGGCGACAGCTGCGTGTTTGCAGACACATCCCGAATAAACTCAGTTCGTCGCCTCGACATTTTGGCGGAAGGAGTATCCCCAGTGCCGCGACGAAAAGGGAAAGATGGTCGGAAGCCTAAGCTAAGAACAGCAGAAGGAGAAGGTGCGTATCATGTAGACCACACAAAAGCCCAGTTCCATGACGGCGACGACCAGTAACTCTTTTGGATGGAGCAGGTTTTGACGGATTACCACGCTTATTATTCTCAAGAAAGTGCAATTACGGGACAGGCTCGTATGACGGGTTAGTACGGGGCTGTGGACAACTAGCGGCCTTGATTGGATAGGCTGTTGTGTTCTCTCGTCAGCCAAGCCACAGTGGACGGCCAACTGCTGCGCCATAGCAGTGGACGCGGCATTCTCCAGCGTGATTGATCTGCGACAGCATTGTCGAAAATGCGGGACAAGACAGCTCAACCCGTCGTTTAGACTCGCGTTGTGGATGTGATAGCAACACACAAGCCATCCACCGCTATCGACGAAGGAATCTACCGCTTCTGCCGGGACGGCACGGCAATGGGATGGTGCTGCGAACAGCCTCGACCCCGACCAATCTTCTCTGAACTCGACACCCAGGCCTATGGGGCTACTTCTGTGAGCGCAGCCACGACAACTGGACACGATGGAGCGTGCCGGGTCAGTCGCGTCGCGGAGCCTCTTTCCCAAGGGCCCCAGCTTCACGCTTGATGACTTCTCCAGCAAGGATTTTACTGTGCGCGACTTTGTCGACTCGTTGGCAGAGACGGCTATTCCTGCGAACCGCCGATCCGGTGCCGCCTTGCAGCAGGCATTTGACCCAAAGCCGCTGATCCGAACTTTTGAGAGTAAGGATTTGCTTGTTGCGTGTTGCGTGTTGCGTGTTGCGTGTTGTTGTTGCTGCGGCAGCGGATGCTGACTCGAAAACTCCCATCTCGCTAGATGCGCTCTCTCAGCTCGGCACGCTCTCCGAGGAGCTCAAGGAAAAGGAGTCGGAGATTCTCTCTCAGGTGCGACGGGCAGAGGTCCAACACGACCAGACGCTGGATACCCTCGGAACGAAGCTGGACCAGTCCATGGGACAGTTTGAGGCTCTCGACCTGAGCCTGAGCAACCCGAACGACACATATGGCATAACTGACCGCGCCAGTCGGTCGGACACGGGCGGCGGCAGCATCGCGGTGCAGATCGGCGAGAAGCTGGAGGAGCTGGACCGCAAGCGCAGGAGAGCGTTGGACGCCACGTTCCTCGTGCAGTGCTGGACAGAGCTCAGCGAGACGGGCCAGCTCACCGCGCTCCAGGACATACAGCGGCAGGGCGGGGCGGAAAACAAGGTGCGCTGCGCCGTGATTGCGCGGCAGCTGATGCGCATCAGTCAGAGGCTGGACCCGGCGTCGTGGTCGGACACGAATGGCAGCCGTGCCAACGGCGTCAACGGCACGGCGAACGGCGCCAATGGCGGCGGCGGCGGCGGCGGCGGCCCGAAGCACAACACGCGTGAAATGCTGGAGAAGTTCTCGGAGACGCTGGAGCAGGACCTCCTGACACAGTTCAACAACAGCTACCGGCGACAGAACTTTGACGACATGCTCGAGTGCGCAAGGGTGCTGCACGACTTCAACGGCGGCACTAGCGTCATCGCCACCTTTGTCAACCAGCACCAGTTCTTCATTGACCGGGACCAGCTTGTGGCCGACGAGGTGACGACGGACGGAGAGATGTGGAACCAGCTGGCCGACCCCGACGCCGACCCGCCGGGCGTGGAGCCGAGCCTGCAGTCGCTCATCGACGAGGTCAAGATCGTGATGCAAGAGGAGTCGTTCATCATCAAGCGTGCCTTTCCCTACTACGAGACGGTCCTGATCAAGTTTATCCAGCGCGTCTTCCAGCAGTCGATCCAGCAGCGGCTGGAGATGGTGCTGGAGAAGGCCAGCACGGTTTCGACGCTGGCCTATCTGCGCTCGCTGCACGCGTCGCGCAGCTACATTGGCGCCCTCGTCGAGGACCTCAAGACGCACGGGCTGACCGAGCACCCGGAGCCCTGCTCCCAGCAGATCGCGCAGACGCTCGACCAGCAGGTGGAGGAGCTCTTCGTGCCGTACCTGGTGGGCAGCTCGTACATGGAGAAGGAGAAGAAGAGCCTGGAAGAGATGAACAACTCGCTGCTGTTCAAGTTCACCATCTACCACTCCCGGCGGCCCAAGGCCACGCGCGGCTTCATGACGATGATTGCGCAGCAGGGCACACAGCTGCTGTCGTCGGCCAAGGACGCGTACATGGAGCGGCTGGAGTCGTCGGACCTGACGGCCACGCAGAAGGCCATGATGCTGCGGGTGGCCGGGGTGCAGGACACGGACAAGAAGAACGAGATCGAGGTGTCGGACGAGGACGGCATGCTGAGCACGGCCAACGCCAAGCGGATGATGAAGTGGCTGGCCGAGAGCGTGCGGCGGACGCTGGAGCTGGGCAGCGTGGTGGAGAAGCCCAAGGACGTCAACGCGCTGCTGGGGCTGCTGCTGACGACGCTGGGGCGGATGTACGTGGAGACGGCGCTGGATGCGGCGCTGGACGCGGCGACGGCGCAGGAGAACAGCAAGACGGAGCCCAACATGAGCTACCTGCCGTCGGTGCGACCGGCCATCACCATCACGAGCATCATGTCGCGGTTCGTGCAGACGGTGCTGATCCGGCTGGCCGAGTCGAACCTGACGGTGCGGCGCAACATGGAGGCGCAGACGCGGCTGGGCATCGAGTCGATCGAGAAGAAGATGAACGGCATCATGAAGACGACGGTGGACGTGGTGGTGAACTGGGTGCCCAAGACGCTGTCGACGCAGAAGCGCACCGACTTCCGGCCGCGCGACAACGACCTGGAGGACCTGGTGGACGCGCTGCAGACGCCGACGTGCCTGGCCATCTGCACGTTCCTGAATAGGGCGGCGGCGCTGGCGGCGCAGGCGGTGGACGGGCAGAACCTGCAGGTGTTCAGCAGCGAGCTGGCGCTGGCGCTGTTCAAGCTGCTGTTTGAGCACTTTAAGAAGTTTGCCGTCAACGCGACGGGCGGCCTGATGGTGACCAAGGACATTGCCAAGTACGTGTCGACGTTCAAGGCCTGGCCGCTGGACAAGGACGCGGAGGCGACGGTGGAGGTGCTGACAGAGGTGGGCTACCTGTTCATCATCGGGCCGGAGGCGCTGCGCGAGCGGTCGCGCAACCTGGCGACGGGGGCCGGGGCCGGGGCCGGCAGCACCCGGAGGCTGCAGAAGGCCGACTTCAAGGCCTTTGTGCAGCGGCGCGAGGACGCCAGCACCGTGGGCATCCAGGGCGTCGTGGCGGGCCTGTGAGCGGGTGCTGGGCGGGCAGCTTCTTCGGCCAAGACGAAAGTGTATCTTATCTTGCTTTTTACGTAAGATGCCTTTAGAACAATGATACCAGGCAGAAGGCGTCTCGCGCTCCGCTGGTCTGGCGCCGCAGTGCTCGTCGCTCGGACTCCTGGCTCTCGCTACGTGGCCTTCCCGTTGAGGGTGGCAAATATCTCGGCATCAGAGACGTGGCCACAAAGAACTGCCTCGTCGTGATGTCCGATGCGGCGGTGGAGTAGACCGTGAGTATGTCATCAGAACGGGGATGCTCGCCCAAAGAGGAAGGCGGTGGGTGGAGCCGAGGCTATCGCTATCTGTCTGCGTCTTGGCGCGGACAGCCTTTTTCTGTTTTTTTTTCTGTTTTTTCTGTTTTTTTTTTTTTTCTGCCGCCCTTTTCGACACTACTGGTGATAAGCCCCAGGGAAAAAGGGCATTTCAGGCAGGAGCGGCTTTCCGCTTAGATGACACGTCGCCTTGTTCTGGGTCTTCTCTCGCGCCAACGCCCCCCAATTTGCAAGCCAGCCAGGCGTTGCCAATTGTGAAAGAGCCACGTTCTCCGGCCACAGGACGACATTCCAAGCATCTCCCTGCCCCGATTCTCACTCTCTTTTCCCTCCTGCTCCTTCTTTTCTGTTCTCTTCGTTTCTGGCCCCGTCTAAAGCATGGACTCACCCCTGCTGCCGCCCCTCTTTATCTAACCCCAAAGGTGTCCTATCAAGATCGGCTGTGCTGAGCCTCCCCAGCCTCTCTCTAAACCTACTTTCCACTCCTCTGCTTGTCTCTCCTTTCACAAGCCTTGGTTGTGCTCTCGTTTCCCCGTCTGGCACCTGTCTGTGCCGTCTGCCGCCAGAACTCTGGGCCATCCTCTGCCCCGTCCATCCATGGATAACGCATATGCGCTGCCGGCTGACCAGGTCCTCGCCCGTCTGGGCGTGGATGTCAGCCTCGGCCTGACTGACGCTCAAGTCACCACGTTGCAGCAGAAGCACGGCAAGAATGGTGTGTGGCCGCGCTGCTTGCTGGCATGACGAGAACCCCCTCTGCTGACACGCGCCCTCTCGCAGCCATTCCCGACGAGCCGCCCACTCCTCTGTGGGAGCTCATCCTGGAGCAGTTCAAGGACCAGCTGGTCATCATCCTCCTCGGCTCGGCGCTCGTGTCGTTTGTCCTGGCCCTGCTCGAAGAAGAAGGCGGCTGGAGCGCCTTTGTCGACCCTGTCGTGGTATGTTGCCGCCGTGTGCTGTCCCCCCCCCCCCCCCGTATGCGCCTGGCACAGACAAGGTCGCAGCCTCGCTGACATGCTCCAGATCCTCACCATCCTGGTTCTCAACGCCGTCGTCGGCGTGTCGCAGGAGAGCAGCGCCGAAAAGGCCATTGCCGCCCTGCAGGAGTACTCGGCCAACGAGGCCAACGTCATCCGCAACAACGGGCGCGTGTCGCGCATTAAGGCCGAGGAGCTGGTCCCCGGCGATGTCGTGTCCGTGTCCGTCGGCAGCCGCATCCCCGCCGACTGCCGTCTGGTTGCCATTGAGAGCAACAGCTTCGCCGTCGACCAGGCCATCCTGACCGGCGAGAGCGAGAGCGTGGGCAAGGACGGCGCGGCCGTGGTCGAGGACGACAAGGCCGTCAAGCAGGACCAGGTGAACATGCTCTTCTCCGGCACGACCGTCGTGACGGGCCGCGCCAGGGCCGTCGTCGTCCTGACCGGCCCCAATACGGCCATTGGCGACATCCACGAGAGCATCACGGCGCAGATCTCGGAGCCCACGCCGCTGAAGCAGAAGCTCAACGACTTTGGCGACAGCCTGGCCAAGGTCATCACCGTCATCTGCATCCTCGTCTGGCTCATCAACATCCCCAACTTTGCCGATCCCAGCCACGGCAACTGGACCAAGGGCGCCATCTACTACCTCAAGATCGCCGTCTCGCTCGGCGTCGCCGCCATCCCCGAGGGCCTGGCCGTCGTCATCACCACCTGTCTGGCCCTGGGCACCCGCAAGATGGCCGCCAAGAACGCCGTCGTGCGCAGCCTGCCGTCGGTCGAGACGCTCGGCAGCTGCAGCGTCATCTGCTCCGACAAGACGGGCACGCTGACCACCAACCAGATGAGCGTCAGCAGGGTCGTCTACATCGGCGAGAACGGCAGGGAGCTCGAGGAGCTCGACGTCGAGGGCACCACCTTCTCCCCCCGCGGCAACATCAGGACGGCTCGCGGCGAGATCGTCACCGACCTGGCCCAGACCTCGTCGACCATCCGCCAGATGACCGAGGTGGCCGCCCTGTGCAACGACTCCCGCCTCGCATACGACCCGCGCACCGACAGCTACTCCAACATCGGCGAGCCGACCGAGGGCGCGCTCCGCGTGCTGGCCGAGAAGGTCGGCCCGCGCCCGCCCGCCGACTGCCCGCCGCACGGCCTGATCCACCACGCCAGCTCCTGGTACGAGAAGCAGCACGCCCGCCTGGCCACGTACGAGTTCTCCCGCGACCGCAAGAGCATGTCCGTCCTGGTGCGGAGCGGCAGCGCCGAGAAGCTGCTCGTCAAGGGCGCGCCCGAGTCGATCCTCGAGCGCTGCACGCACGCGCTGGTCGGCGTCGACGGGAAAAAGGTGGCGCTGGACCGCGGCCTGACCGAGCTGCTGCTGCGGGAGGTGGTCGACTACGGCAACCGCGGGCTGCGCGTCATCGCCCTCGCCAGCGCCGACGACCTCGCGGGCAACCGGCTGGCGCGGTCGGCCAAGACGACGGCCGAGTACGCGCAGCTGGAGCAGAACCTGACGCTGCTGGGCCTGGTCGGCATGCTGGACCCGCCGCGGCCGGAGGTGGCGGACTCGATCCGCCAGTGCAAGGAGGCCGGCATCCGCGTCATCGTGGTCACGGGCGACAACCGCAACACGGCCGAGAGCATCTGCAGGCAGATCGGCGTGTTCGGCGCGGACGAGGACCTGGCCGGCAAGAGCTTCACGGGCCGCGAGTTTGACAGCCTCAGCCCGGGCGAGCAGCTGGCCGCAGCCAGGACGGCGTCGCTGTTCTCGCGCGTCGAGCCGGCGCACAAGTCGCGGCTCGTCGACCTGCTGCAGCAGCTGGGCGAGGTGGTGGCCATGACGGGCGACGGCGTCAACGACGCGCCGGCGCTCAAGAAGGCCGACATCGGCGTGGCCATGGGCTCGGGCACCGACGTGTCCAAGCTGGCCGCCGACATGGTCCTGACCGACGACAACTTTGCCACCATCGAGTCGGCCATCGAGGAGGGCCGGTCCATCTACAACAACACGCAGCAGTTCATCCGCTACCTGATCTCGTCCAACATCGGCGAGGTCGTGTCCATCTTCCTGACCGCCGCCCTGGGCATGCCCGAGGCCCTGATCCCCGTCCAGCTGCTGTGGGTCAACCTGGTGACCGACGGCCTGCCGGCGACGGCGCTGTCGTTCAACCCGCCCGACCACGACATCATGCGCCGCGCCCCGCGCAAGCGCGACGAGCCCCTGATCGGCGGCTGGCTCTTCTTCCGCTACCTGGTCATCGGCACGTATGTCGGCCTGGCCACCGTCGCCGGCTATGCCTGGTGGTTCATGTACAACCCCGAGGGCCCGCAGATCGGCTTCTACCAGCTGTCGCACTTCCACAGGTGCTCCGCCAGCTTCCCCGAGATCGGCTGCGCCATGTTTGCCGACGACCGCGCCAAGGCCGCCTCGACCGTGTCGCTGTCCATCCTCGTCGTCATCGAGATGCTCAACGCTATGAACGCGCTGTCCTCGAGCGAGTCGCTGCTGACGCTGCCGCTGTGGAAGAACATGATGCTGGTCTATGCCGTCGCCCTTTCCATGGCCCTGCACTTTGCCCTGCTGTACACGCCCTTCCTGCAGACCCTCTTCTCGATCCTGCCTCTGAACTGGACCGAGTGGGCGGCCGTGATGGCCATCAGCGCTCCTGTGATGTGCGTTCTCCCTCTCTCCCTCTCTGCAACGTCTGCTAACCACCTTCTCTAGTTTCCTCGACGAGGTTCTCAAGCTTATTGAGCGCCAGTATTTTGTGCAGGCACCGGTTGCCGGGGTTTCCAAGGCAAAGAAAGACAATTAGCAAGACATAGAGCAAAAGAACGAGGACAGGAGAACAAGAGAAGGACGTCCCGCCGACGGACTGGATATCCCGCTCCATAGAATGGCTCTCGCGCGCACCTCCAAGGCAGAAGAGGCGCGCCAGCAGAAACGGGAACCAGCGTGTACAAAATTGGGCGGTTCACATGGCGTACAGTGTGATTTACACGATAGAAATAAGGGGGGAATCCCACCTGTTTGTTATAGTAAGATACGATAGTTTACCCACCAGCTAAGGCATCATCGCGCACAACACAACTGCAACCTCGCTTGTGTCATGTTTTTTATTCTTATGCGCCTGACATGGTTTACATCGTTGTCGTCATCGAGAGAGACGAGTGGTATTATCTCATACACAACCCCGATCCCTGTCTCCCCGGCCCGCGTCGTAGAACCGCCTGCCTGCATCAGTCTTGCCGGCCCTTGAGCAGCCGCTTGGTCACCTTGTCCTTCTCGATGATGTACACGTGCGCGCCCCAGCCCGAGAGGGCGTCGCGGTCGACGGCGTTGAGCAGCGCCTGCGAGATGGTCTCGAACAGGGCGTCGGGGCCCAGGTCGGGCTCCCACAGGCCCTCGCACATGCCGAACAGCTGCTCGGACGCGGTGCCAGACACGATAAAGTCGCGGGCAAAGTCGATGCAGCCGATGCTGTCGAAGCCGCAGATAAACGGCTGGCCGGTCTTGGGGTCGAGCCCGGCGACGACGGGGCTGACAAAAAAGGGGCCGAAGCGGCGCTCGTAGAGCGACGAGGACACGAGGTTGGCAAACGTGCGCGGCGCAATGTGGCGCTCCTCGCGCAGGCGGTAGAGGTTGACCTTGTAGCGGAACAGGTCGGACACGGTGTTGACGTCGGTGGCGAGGCCCGTGAGGCCCAGGAACACGTTGTCGCCGTACTGGAACACCTTGGGGAAGTTGTTGGACACGGTGAGCGCCTGCATGCCGAGGCGCAGATCGCACGCAATGGCCACGCAGTCCTTGCCCACCATGGCGACGCAGGCACCGCCGTCTGTCACGGGGGGTGATTGCACGCGTTAGCAGTGTGTTCCCTCATCAGGGGCCTCGTCGTCCCCCTCAACCGCCTCTTCGGATCCTTACTTATTGAAAAGGGCGAAGACTGCTTCGTGTTAGCTTGCATCGCAGCGTGCGGCCGTTCCGTCTGCCCCCCTCCATCCGCCACCCGGGAAAGCTCACCATGTTGACAGAGATGTGCGGGCGATAGCTCGGATCACAATGGCTGGCTCCGATGCCCGATGAGCAGCTGCTGGTCGAGGCAAGGTCGAAGACGAGGAGGTCCCAGCTTTCCGACGCTGTCGACGGTTCGGGGAGGACGCAGAAAAGACGAGAGACTGCTCCGTATGTGTTGGGCGGGCAAATCGGGCGAGAGGCGGCGGAATGGACGTGGTGCGGACTGTATCTGGTAAGATATCTTACGCTGGCGGATTCAGAGGCATTGAAGCAAAGCTTCCCACCCCAAAAGGCAACACGCAGCTGGCGCGGCTGGAAAACGTGACCTGGAGCTTTCCCGCTGCGGCGCTTGCGATTGGCTGGTCCGCGCGTTGTCTGCCTGCCTGCCAGGTCGCCGCCGTGCGCCACAGCCACCAGCCACAGCGTCACGATAGGCACCGGAAGCTCTACGACAGCAAGTCGCCCCTCACCAGAATATCGACAACGATAAGAGCCGGGTCCCTCTTCTGTGCAGTTCTGCCACTTTCCGCTCGGGAGCGTGAACGAAAACACGGGAATTTTCGCGCAGAACGCGGCGAATACGCTGGATCCTTTTCTCCCTGCCAGCTCTGTCTGTCTTTCTGCTGGAGTCCCACCATCTGCCTCTACCCGTAGAGCGCATCCACTATAGCGCGGTTCGCAACTTCAGCAGGCAGAATCTCAGGCCTTCTTGAGCAGATCCGACACAATGGCCTCCTCTTTCACCGTCATTGCGACCGACCTGCGCCGCGTGACTTCCAAGGCTCCGGCTGGCGGCTACATGATCGACGTGCTGGAGGATGCCTGCTCCAAGCTCAAGCTCGACAGCGAGAAGTACCAGCTAAAGTGAGCCCATTCCTGATCCGTCTACCTCGTCCGAGCTGACACCGGCTCTCCCCCAGGTACAACAACAAGCCCATCAACCTCACCGACCCTGTGCGCGCTGCCGGTCTCAGTCAAGGCGCCAAGCTCGAGCTGGTCGTCAAATCAAAGTCCCCGTCCGCCGTGACCGTCGCCTTGCGCTTGCCCCCATCCGAGGACCGTCTGGGCATCCCAAACAATCGTGTAGCTGCCAAGGTGCGCAATGACACCCCGGTGTGGAAGCTTCTCCGCCACCTCGAAGAGGAGCCCGCGGCCAAGCAAAAGGGCCTCAACATCACCTCGCGGGGTGTGCCACGCACGAGCGCGCCGAATACCAGTGGCTCTGGCCAGCTCTACTGGGAAGCACCAGTGCTCAAGTTTGCCGGGCGCGAGCTGGTGTCGCTTGACGACTTCCGCAAGACACTGTCGCGGACGGGTATCGAAACGGGCAGCCAGCTGGTCCATCTAGAGTTCCGCGTCACCGACTACACGCTGCAGGAAGCTGTGGAATTTGTGCACCGCCAACTTGAGCTCGAGGATGCCGAGACGTCGGCTGCGGTGCCAGCCAGCGCCCCGGCAGCAGCAGCAACAGCGCCCGCAGCTCCGGCAACTGAGGAACCGGCAAGGCCCGAACTCACATCGCAACCAGAGCAGCCAGAAGTCCCTGAACAGCCCCAGCCACCTCGGCAACCTGAGCAGCCAACACAGACTGCCGAGGAGCAAAATTCAGAGACACAACCACCGGTGGCTGCACCAGAGCCCATGGCTGTCGACCCATCGCCAAATGTCCTCCGCCCGGTGCAGGTATGGTCACCACCCAAGGCCGGCGCCGGCATGCCGGCAGCAGCAGGCCTGCGGTGGGCCCGGGAGAGCTATTCCGGTGGTGGCGGCGGCAGCTCTGGCTCGAGCGGTCTGGCACCGACCATTGCGCAGATGAAGGCGCACCAGAAGCATCTGGAGGAGGCCGGGCGCAACAAGCGGCTCAAGTCCGACTCGGAGCTGGAGGAGGAGACGCGCGAGCGAGAAGCCCGGGCGTCTGCCGTCGACAAGGTGGACATACGCATCCGATTTCCAGACGGCTACACGGTGCTGTGGTCGTTCCCAAACGGGTCCACCGGTGCCACACTGCACGCAGCGGTGCGAGAAGTGCTGACGGAAGACGCCGTGCGGGAGCCGTTCCGGCTGGCACCACCCATGTCACGTGACGAGATCCAGGACAATTCCGGCGTCAAGCACGACCTGGTCCGGGGGTACGGCATGCGGGGAGGCGTGGTGATCAACTTCCTGCGGGGCGGTAGCGGCGGTCCCAATGCGGCCACATCGGCGGCAGCAAACCGGCAGAACGCACAGTTTGTAAAGTCGGAGGTGGTGACCATGGCACAGGACATTGTCGTGCCGCAGCTCGGCGCGGATGACGACGAGGACGAAGACGAAAAGGCAAAGCAGGCTGAAGCGGCAGCGGCAGCGGCAGACGCGGCAAATCTGCGCAAAGAAAAGCAGGGCGATGCAACCAAGAAGCTGTCCAAGTTTCTGCGTCTGGCAAAGAAGTGAGCGTGTGGAGGTTACGTCTGTATTATCGGGAGCAAGATAGCGGCCGGGTTTTGTGAATTTCGGGAGGCATAGTATCAGGCGTTCTTTTCTAACCGTTTTGCTTTGGTGGCATCGGATGGCAGGAATAGAGATGAGCAGATGTCGTCGAAATAACACAATGCGTATGATGCAAAACTGGGAGGTGTCTGGATCATTTCATCGTTCGTCTCCAAGTCCTGGGACCAGAGTTCTACCTAGGCTCTGCTCTGCTTTTTTTTTTAAAAAAAATTTGTTTATTTTTTTGTAGCTGTTTTTTTCCGGGTTCTTCTGGTCTCTCTGGTTTCTTGTGTTCAGGAACAAGTTGTAATTCGATGCGGTTTCTTTTTTCGACGCCAACCGAAATGCCGACCCAAAAAGCAAAGAGTAAAATATAAAACAAGACAGAGCCAGATTGCGAGACAGAGAGAGGTGGAGAGGAGGGCACGAAGAAGAGTGTTCCATCCTCCCTTCAGTCGGCGATCTTCTCCTCTCTGCTTCTCTCCACAAAGTCACTCCCCATTCCTCAAGAGTACCATCGACCGTGTCCCATCGTGCCCTGTCCATCGCATCCCGTCATCCGCTTAATGTCTGCGCGACTCGGCGATCACCCGGGTCAGCTCGTCGACCTTGGCCTTGGCACGGCCGAATGTTCCGAGCTGTGGGGTTTTAGAGTCAGTCATCGTGCTCACGCAGCCGTCCACGAGGGGACTGAACCGCAGATGGCAACAAAAAAACTCACCCGCTTCTTGGCCAGCTTGCGCGCCCGCTTGTCCTTGCTGTTCCGCAGCAGCTCAATCACGCGGCGCTCGTACGGTGCCAGGCCGGCAACCTCCTTGACAATGTCACGGACGAAGGCGGTGCGCTTGCTCAGGTGGCCCTTGGTGCGGGACACACGCGGCTTGATCACGCGGGGGGTGGTTTTCTGGAGAGCAGAAACGTGTTAGCAGCCTGCCATCCTGCCCACCGTCGACTGCTGCACATCCTCGCTCAGTCTCACGTCTCTCCGGGTGTCAGAAAGAAACGTACGAAGCCCTTGTTGATACCGACGGCCAGGCCGGTCCGGGGTGCTGCCTCCTTAGCCATTTGTGCGGTGTTGGATATTCGTCGAGAGAGTCGTCGGCGAAAAAAGTATGCTTTCTCGAAGGGCGATGATTTGCCGTCGAGATGATGGGTTGTCGACTTCGGTTGGGGGTTGAGAGTAAAAAAAAAAAAAAAAGGGCAATTCGCAAGTGGGAATTTTGGGGGGCCACACTAGCAATTTGGCAAAGAGATCTTTCCCACAGAATGTGCGTTTTTTCGAGTCACGTGCATGTGGATTTCGCACCACAAATTATCGAGAAACCCTTAAAGTCAAGAATCACGTGACTCTGGTGGGGGTGTGGCTGGTAAACGTGGCGGCAAGCCCGTTCGGTTCTCGGTGTACGAGTGCGATACTCTGTACGAGTACTTTGTCGGTGCAACTAGATGCAGATACGAAGGAGGACAACATAAACGAGCACCGCCCCGTTTGCCACTCTTTATTGCCATGACTCCGTGCATCGCTGTCGACGGCGTACTCGTACGAGCGCTGTGCTGGGCTGCACGGCCATCGGCATCGCCGTGGGGGCAGCATGCACCGGCCGAGGACCTTGCTGTTCAATAAAGCTGCAAACATTCGTGTCGTCAGCCGCGGGCTGTGGTCTGGCAGAACGTCCGGTGCTCCTGGTTTTGTCTGTTTGCTTGCTTGTTTGTGTTTCGTTCCTGTTGCCGGCATATCGCCCGCTCCGACGGCAACCTCGCCTATTTCCACGGGAAGAGCTGAACGAGCGGGAATCCATCTTGAAAGGGGACCAAGTGGCCCGTTGCCACGCCCCCCTATCCCCATACACTGCGTCATCAGCTTGCAGAAAAGGATGTGTCCTGCTGGCTTTTCGGCATGGAAACGTGAAACTGCACGCAGATCCGGCGAAAGAGTGGAAACAGCCCCTCTTTACCGCCATGTATGATCCCAGCCCGCCGACGATCATCGCGTTCCTTGGTTCTGCCTGCCCCTCTCTCCCCTTTGACCGCTGCCACGGGTGGTGGTCGCAATTTCAGACACCGTTGCAGGAGTGCCTGCCCGCAGATGCAAGGCACCACGCGCCTGTTGTGTTCCTGGTCCTACGCTGTGTTTTTCAGCCGGTGCTCCTTTGAGCATATAAGGCCCGATCTGCGGTCCTAAATAACATCTTGGGACTACATCCAACAGCTGCTGCACTGCGCCTGTCCTTCTTCATCCTCGTCCCTCACCCCGTCTACTTGCAGCGTCTTCCCTCCTTCCAAAGCAAAGCTAGACTTGCAACTTTCTGTCCCGTCAACATGCAGCTGTTTGGATCTCGTCCGTTGCTGCTGCTGCTCCTCGCGACCCTGCGTCTGCCAGCCGGCGCCCTCGCTCTGGCCTACGACCTGCCCGAGGAGCTGCTGGCCCTCTTCGCTGGGTCGTCGGATGATTCGGCGTCGTCGTCGTCGGCTTCCTGCTCCTACCCTGTCAACTACACCCTCACCAACTTCAGCACCTTCACGCCGCGCAACGCCACGTCAAACTCCACCGTCTCTTACATCACCTTCACCTTCACCGACGAAGGCACCGACATCATCACCCCCTGCGCCTACAACGCCTCCTCCACGTCGCTGACCGCCGGCACCGGCCTCGCCGACCGCTATGCCTGCGACAACAGCGTGGTCTCCTTCATCTGGCAGCGCGGCGAAGTCACCCTCATCGAGGTCACCTGCCCCGGCCAGACATCGACCGTGTACGAGGCCACCGGGTCTCTCACGCCGACCGGACTACAGTGCAAGAACGACACGGACGGCACGCTGTGCGTTGCTGCAGCGCCCCTGACCGCCATCTTTACCAGCGACGAGCCAAGCCCGCTGTAGGGCGCAACGAAAGGCAACATGCGCCGTGTGTGTCGCCGTGTGTCTTCCGTTCGTAGGACGACGAGATCGGCCTTCAGACGGGAAACATCGGACGCCATTGTATTCTAGCTAGACACCAAAATGTCGAGGGGTCGTCTCCTCTAGTGAGCAGAGTCAGTGAAAGAAAAAGAATCCCGGTAGGTTCATCGGGAAGGGTAGATTAGATTCGAGCTTGGTATTTCAAGCCATTCAGTCTGCGTATGTACAATATACGCCTTTTTTCTTTTCTTTAAAAGCACAATATCTCCCCCAAGTTGTTTACGCCTTTCAGATGCTATCTATCATGCTGTTCCTCGAAGCTATTAGAACACACCCATCAACCGACGCACCGACGAAACAGATACGAGAAACCCGAGAAACCGAACAAAAAACAGACCGCCATATGCAAGGCAGAGTGGTTTGTGCTCTTTTCATGCCATCCCGTTCGCTAGACGTGAAAAAAAAAGGACACAAAGCATTCGATGCTGAACAATGAAACCGGGAAAATGTGCCAGAACAAGGACAAGAGTGACATGAATCTCCACGGCAGCACGCGGCCGTGCTGCCCATCAGGCATCCGAGCAATACCCGTCATATTGCTGGTGGCCTGGGCCTGACGGCGTAGGCGGCCACGCTCCATCGGCTGCTGCGCTGCCTGGCCCAGCAGCCAGGTTCTCTCGCGACCCCCAGTAGCCGCTTCGCGTTCGCCGATCTCTCTCAAACTCGGCCCACCGCTTCATGGTAATCTTGCTGCTGTCGAACTCACCCTCGTACTCGATGCCGGCCTTCTTGGTCTTCTCGCCCGAAGTCTTGCGGGTGTCGCCCCACGAGAAGTCGTCAAATTTCCAGAAGGCATAGGTCGGCAGCACAAAGTTCCAGATGGGTAGCGACAGGAGGTAGATAAACATCCAGCCGACGTACGACCACGAGTGCGCTGTTATCACGACAAGAAGTCCGGGAAGACCCAGGATGAGACCCAGCAGGACCAGGGGGATGATTTGCGGCGGCGAGTGGACGATGGAAATGATGACTGCGTCGTTAGCCCCCCGAACTCTGGCACACACAACGCATCGTATAGGCATGCAACTTACCGACGTAGAACGTGAACCCGATGGCTGCCGGGAGCACAAGAGTACCGATCAGTTCGATAGAGATGATGAACTGCATGCTGAAGCAGAACGTGCCGCAGAGATCCCGCACCAGAACCAGCTCCATAAGGTTGTGGATGGTCGAGTTGATCCAGCGGCGCCGCTGCGACAGAAGCACGGAAAACGTGTCCGGCACCGTCGTCTTGCACACGGCCTGGGGGATGAAGACCTGCTTCCGCTTGGGAAAGGTTCGCAGCATCAGCGTCGTCAGATACCGGTCCTCGCCAAGCAGAAGCAGGTTCTTCTTGTGCAGCGTGTCCACCACGTTCTCCGAGTAGTGCTCGACCACGTCGGGATTGGCCAGGATCGGAACCCAATAGTTGTGCGCGCCCTTCGGTGCTTTGATCCGATACATGCAGAAGCAGCCGGGCAGGCACGTCACACCACCAAAGACAGACTCGAACGACTTGGACAGATGGTGGGAAATAAAGTACTCGAACACCTGGATGGCCGTCACCCAGCTGTCCCGCTTGTTGGCAATCTTGGTCTCGCCACAGAGGCCCATGATCTCCGGGTCCTTCACCATGGCCGACACCATGTGCGTCAGGCTGTCGGGGAAGACCTTGGTATCGGCGTCGACCATCAACACTATTTCGTAAAAGTCGGGCGAGATGCCAGTGACCTTCCACAGTCCGTTAAACATTTCGTACTCGAGCTCCGTCATCCGCTCGTCAAACATGACCTTCTGCAGGAACGACATCAGGATGATCTGGCTGTCACGCTTTCCACGGTTGCCGGGCTTGGATCTCTTCTCCTCGTCCGGTGTCCCGCACTTGACCACCACCATCATGGGCACCCGCTGCTGCTTCTCGACCGGGATGCGCGACTTGGCGCCGTAGTCGTAGAACCCGGCATAGATCTTCGCCATGTTGTGGCGCTTGGCCCCGCTCGCCACGGCCACGTACGAGAAGGCCGTCACCTCCTCGCGCGGGATCGTAAGGTCCTTCATCATGCTAAGTGAGACATCCGGAGTCGACATCGTCTCGCCCTTGCCCTTGATCAGCCCGTCGCAGATAACGAGGATGACCTTGTGGCTGTTGGGATAGTCCGTCATGGCGATCGAGTCCAGCGTCGTTCGGAGGCCCATCTCGCCTTCCGAATAGGCAGTCACCAGGCATATGGCGTGCGCCAGAGGGAAGCCGAAGGGCATCCAGTCCGACGGTGGCTGCGGCACGACTGCCTCGTGAATGAAGCCGGCCGGGCCAGGACCCTCGGCAGGACTGCCGTTGTTGGTGTAGGAGTCAGAGCGGAGGAAGCTGCTGTGGCTGTCGTTGCCGTTGTAGTAGAGCGCGTTGGGGTGGCCGAGCTGGGCGCCGGCATTCTGGCTCGCCATCGTCGTCGGTGCCATCCGGATCCGGGAGCTGCGATCGCCGGCAGCAACGGCAGAGAATCTCGACGTCGTCGGCAGGAAGCTGGTCCGCTTGCTGTTCCGGTCCGAGCTGGCAGCAGCCACACTGCTGCTGATGTCGCCAGGCATCCGCTGCGGCGCGCGGTAGATGTCCTCGCTCCAGTCTTCGATCTGTCGGTTGCGCTTCCGCTTGTCGGATGACTGCGACGTCTTGGCGGCGCCGTACGTCTTGGCGATGAACCACTGGAAGATCAAGGCCAGGAAGAACCGCACCAGGACCACGGACAGAATCAGGACGAGCGACATGTACAAGACAACCTTGGACGCAATGCACCCCACCGTCTCCGTGTCGACCGTGCCGACCTTGATGATGTCCTCAAAGCACTCGGCAATGTCCTTATCGCCCGATCCCTGGAGACTGCGCGTTACATCGCGGCCGCGGATGGCCGCGTTCGCGGCCGTGGTGTTGTCCCGCAGCTCCTTGAAGCGCTTCGGGATGGTGACCTGGGTCTCGTTGAACCAGTACAGGAGGTCAAGATCCAGCACATTGCCCGAGTACACGACGAGATTGCGAGAGCTATTCTTGACGTCATCCCACGTGTAATACACATGGGCCGCCGGCTTGAGATCGAGGTAGAAGTTATTGCGAGCGGTCGCAGTGGTGTGGCAGGCATAGCCGAGGTAGTAGGGAATGGTGAGGTTGGGCTCGCTGGAGCCATCCTGGTTGAAAGTGTTGCAGGGGAAGTACCAGGCCAAGTCATTGTTGGAGTTTGTGGGAACGTCAGAGTTGTTGGCGAGCGTGATGATGTCCTTGCACCTGCCGTTCACATTCTGGAACAGAAAACTGCCGTCCTGCCCTCCATGCTTCTCGGACAGGTCATACAGCACATTAGCACCCGAGGCGATGCCGTCCGCTGCCGGGTGCTTCGACGAGCTTAGATCGTAGGCTACGCCATGGAAGATCATGTAGCTAGGATCGACATGGTTCACCTGCAGACGGAGGCTATTCGAACGGCAGACAACCGCCGTGAATCCAAACGTTTGGAAGCCAACGCAGGCCATGATTGCCATGATGATGCTGATCAATCCCATCTTCTCTCGCCAAGCCCGCTGCTGCTCCTTCTCCCGCTTCCCGAAGCAGCATCGCAGGACAAAGTCGGGGCACCAGAAGGTGACAAGGTAGCAGTAGACGAGCCATAGACTCGGCGGGGGGTTCTGCTCAACCACGCGTCTGTGGCGACTGCTCCTTCGCTTACTGCCTTTGCGAGACTTGGCCGTCTTGTGCTCCCGGCCGGACCTGCGGCGGTTCCTGTGCTTCTTTTCTACCTCCTCGCTGTTCGTCCGGCTTGGGACTATCCCCGGCATATGCGACGAGTCAGACACGGCATCACCAACACGGGAGCCAGAGACGTTGGTGGCGCCTTCGAGATCTTCCAGAATAGGATCGTTGCCGGTTGGGGACGGTATGGTATTCATATTTGCCGCATGCTTTCGGTAGTGATAGTTGGGGTGATCTTTGCCTATCTTGTTCCTCTCGGGCCGGACCAGACTGCGTTTCTTTTGAAGCGGCATCCTTTCGCTGGCGGGTTCGAGCTGCTCGCCGGAGGGCGACAACGGCAGGCTTTCTACTCCTCCGTTCGGGTCGTTTGTGGTGTCTGCAAAGGATGGCACAGAGCCCGCACGCTGACGCCGCCTTTCAACAGAATCGTAGCCACTATTATCGATATCGTTTGCGCGATGGCTGCGTCGCTTGGCAGAATGTCGGTATGCGTTTCGTGAGTCGTATGGCGGCTCGCCGCCACGTCTTTTGGGAAGAGACATGGCCCTGGGCGGATCAAGTCAGCGAGAGAAGCATGAGAGATGTGTACCTGCACAGAAGAACATAGAAGGACAATGCAGAAAAGGTATAGTGAGGGATACTTTACCCTTGCGGAGCGGCAGCGTTGAGACTGGGGAGAGTGGATATGGGAGCCCACTAGGACTAAGAGGAATGGAGAAAAAACGAGGCTCTAAAATGAGCGAAAGTCGACAGGTCGCTAATAAGAGGATCACGGGAGAAAGCAACGGTGGGATATGGCACAGAAAACGGTCAAGTGCCGCAGAACGAGAGTATTCACGCAAAACGAGCGAGTGCAGTGGGATGCAGTGCCAGCCTAGAACGAGGCCGACCTGAGAGGCAGAAGAGGAGGCAGAGAAAGGAAAGAGAGACACCCGTAGACGGAGCGTGGTTAGGGGCGTGTCTTACCAACAAATATTATTGGGCGTGATACAGCCGCCACGGGCAGTAAGCAAGATGCTTGTGGATATATTAGGTTTTGCCCCCTGTAGGTCGCAATCCCTGCTATATGCCAGCGCCCAGTTCGACCACAACGACGCCGAACTTCTGGAGCCTTGCTTTTTCTTGCTTTTGTTCTTGCTTTTTTCCGATCTTGGCCCGGGTCTCGTGAAAAGCTGTTGTTCTTCGCCGGCGCCAGGCTGTTCCTTGCCAGGTGGTATTCTCGGCAAGATACGTAGCCAACAGGATGGACCAGCGCCTCGTATAACCGTTGGCTAAGGAGGAAGAATGCTACCTAGACAGCACCTAGGAGCTGCAGGCACAAATGGTAAGATACGTGGCAGCCAGAGGCTGCTTTCTTCTCGGCCAACCTCGCCTCGTGGTTCTGAAGTAGAGGCGAGAGAGAATGGATTGGCCGGTCCCGTTGAGGAAATGAACATAAAATAGGATAAAAATGAACCAGGAGACAGCCAGAGAGTGCCGGGAAAGGCTAACCCAATGTAAAGAAGGCTGAATTGAGAGAGGGCTTGGTGTGCGTAAGTCTCTAGTCGGACATGAGGTCGTTAAAGAAAGGCCGTGAGGTGAGGAGCAATGAGGGCGATGACGATAAGAAGATACCGATAGGAAACAGGAGCGTTACCAAATATACAACAAACGATGATCTAACAACAGCATGGCTGTGATGGGACGGGGTTGGTCGCGGGGGGAACCAAAAGGGCGAGTCGAAGAAGAATATCCAAAACGCAAAGCTGTGCTATATACGGAGCAGAAGAGCAAAGAAGCCGGCCAGTAATAATGGCAGAGAGCCGCCTGGCGGAAGGCGCTGCCGTGACTGCCATACGAGATGGTTGCTTTCTTCCACGGACCAGAAAGATTCATACGTTTCGGCACTGTGGGACCTATCCGGTTTAGCGTACCGAACGGTGCATAACCTGACGCAGGGGTGCCGCTGGAAAGGACTGCTGCTCGTATTTGTTAGCACGGTTTTTGGCGCGACTGCTCTGCGCTTGCACTTACCAAACTGGCCTGGCAACCAAACCAGCCATTGTTGGCCCGCCGACAGTGTGTTTGTTCTCGTCGAACCGGGGCAGGGCGAGCCGGCCGCACTGTGTCGAGTCTGCTCTACATAGTATCTTACCAGGGACAAAACAAGCATCATACGACGGGCAAAGGGAAAATGCTCCGTATGAGTAGTTTCGGCAATTCCTGAGAGCGCCCGCCGCCGTAGCGAATGCGCCGCTTCGAGACGAATCGCTTCCTTGTATCTTACTTGTCCTCCAGCATATAAAGTTAAAGAGGTCTCTGTTCGACAGAATGGACTGTCTTTGTTAGGAATGCAAAAGGGAATTTTCCAAGACAAAGCCGCCGCTTATTATTTTAGCTGTCTCCTGTGCCCAAGCCATACCTCTATTTCTCAGGATCTAAACAAAAGCAGGTGCCGGCAATTGGTAGCATTATTTCCGTTTATTACGAGCAAGCTTCAACTTGATGGCGTGCTCAACCTTCCCAAAAGCACACGCATATCTTACCTTACACAGACCAGCCATAATACTCGCGCAGCACAGTTCCGTGTGGCATCTTACTCGTACATGTCGATTCAGCTACCCATAAGAGGAGGCACTGCTGCGCTTACTCGTAAGCTCGTAGGAAGCAAAACAATCCGGGTACGAACCCAATGGGCCAAGATGCCATGGTCCGACACGAACAATACCGCCAGAGGCAACAGGTGTTCGCGGGGTGGATACGAAACCATCGTAACTGCACGGAGTAAGATACTTGTGAGAAATCACCTAAAATGGCATGTTACTGCGAGACATTTGGGCCACGGTTGTCTTCCATTTTCCCCGTCCTTCCCCAACATATCTTATTTTTCACTACATGGTAACATACGTAACAACCCAGCTCTTGCTCTTTTTTTGCTGCTGATCCAGCAGCTCTTGTTTCGGCGTTGGAATAATATTTCCCGGTGTTGTTTGTATTGGTGGAGTCCTTTCCAGGTCCCTTTATTACTCCGTAGTGTTATGGTGGGCTTGAGCGGGGACGTCTTGATTCGTACGAGCTGCTTACCCATAAAATATTTACGGTTATAATATAAAATACTTATTTGCAAAATAGTAAACAGTTAGTCTACGGAATGCAGGGAAGACAATCCCGGAGAGGCCGAGAAGCTTGGGAGCAGGGTGCAGAAAAATCTAGTCTATCACGAGACGAGAAAAATGCATGTTTCCCTCAGCCTCGTACGGCGGCTGATATGACGCATCGGGATGCATATAACTCGCAAGCAGGCGGTGGAATGTCTTGCTTTCCGCGAGACCAAAGTCCCAAAAACAAACCAAAAGTGAAGGGGGAGTGAGAAGCAGATCGATGTGCTATCGTTGTGCCGTAAATCCGGGCGATGGTGCAAGATACTCCAAAGGATGACAATTGTCTGACTCTGCGTGTCTTAGAGCGGGGGGGCGACATGGCAATAGCGGCTCGTGTAAAAATGGCACCATGGAAGGATGTCAAGTACGGAGTACGACAGTCTTTAGAAGCGTCGCCGAAATACGAGCACGCATGTGGACTAGGCTAAAAGGTCGTTAGGCCATTTCTATTCCGGATTTCATACTATTATGTATTGTTTGCCACATCTAATTAAGGTTTAGAAAGGGGATATTTCCCGAGAGCGCGAGAAGGCAAATGGACAAACGGACAGAACTGTTCCGGGCATTCTTGTATCTTCGGTCTGTCCCTTCTAATGCTGCGAATACACGGTAAATATTAGGTTATTTCCCTTCTGATGACTTGCATCCCTGCCAGACCGAACACAACTCCTGGATATAGCTAGCGTGCTCTCGAAGGCGGGGAAGGTATTATTCTTGAAATGAAGCTGGAATCGCTGTGGGGAAAGGACGGACAGTGAAGGAGGAGCCACATGCTGTTAGTACTGAACGGTACGGAGTAGTGATCGGCCGGGGGCGAGTCTCGTGCAGGCACATCAGCTGCGACGTTGTAAGATATAATATGCAGCTACTCCGTAACTGTGCTTTGCATCCTCCTGTGGCATGGCAGACTCGTCCGGACAGCGGTCAACGAGCTGGCTACGTGTTCATGTCTGCAAAGGAAGAGAGCGACAGCTGTGAGGTATGGAAATCTATTCTTGGACTGCAGCTAGCCATATGTGGAAATATCGAGGGGCGAGGACTGAGCCTCAAAAAAAGTGTATTATATCGTCACGAAGCGAGGTGACCTACTGGCACGTTCTTTACAAGGTAGAGAGAAGCCGGTAGTTCTTCACCAAGGCAGCTTGTCTCAGATGCGCCGGTTCTGTGTATGACGAGCCGGTAAGCGCAAATAGGCGACCGTCAGGATTCGCGGTGAGCACACAGTACGCCCACATCGCACTCACTCGTATTCTATCCAACATGGGGGGTTCCAGAACAAACGGTTGCATTCCAACGGTCCGCCAGGGATGTCCGTCCAGGTTGGACGGCACGGCTGGGCCAGGCCGGCGGCTTACAGCCTGCATCTCGCCTTCCAGATGCCGTGGACGTCTGCTTGAGGATAATGTCCGGACATACTTGTCGCTAAAAACTACTCGTAGTTCTACATACATATACGCGTATTCGTACTCGTAAGATAAGATACAATATATCCATAGTTATGCCCCATCCAACTGCTGGATCCAGTCATAAAAACAAGCAGTCACACGTGAACACAAATAACCGGGACCGTCTGCGTCCAGCTTGCCTGGAAATAGAGCATTATGGGCAGAGCCCTCCTGATGTTACCATCCCTGCAGTCGTCCTGTGCCCGATCTCACATGTCTTACGATAGTGCAATCTGCCCGCCTTCTGCATCGCTCTAGCGCACTCATTCTTCGCAGGCACGCCTTGTGCCCCAGGCGATTGAGCAATTGGGGTGCCTTTGGCATGGCTAGCCCGGCCCACTTCACTGCACACCCCTCACCCCGTTCAGGAAAGAACCAGCTGGCTCTGGCACTGTTGCTCCCCTGTTGTCTTACTCTATTTTTTTTTAAACATAACCGTATTAATGCTCGTACTCCGTACTTCGTATTCAGTACCTGAACCCGGCATTCAGCCTCTTCAACCCCTCTTGACGTGCTAGCCATCGCTCTAATACCGACTCCCGTCGCGACAACAGCGCGTCTGTTCTTCACTCCCTTGCTCCTGTCAATTTTCGCGCATCCATCCTGCCGCCTGCTTTACGAGTACAGTTTTCGGCGCCCGGCATCGTTTTCTCTGCCGTCATCAATACTACCTCAGAAGCTCCGACCAGCTGCTCAAATACACCCTTCCGCATCATCCGACTCCTTGGCCGGCAAAGTGCAAAGCTCTCTCGTTGGCCTGGCTCCACGTCCCCTAATCTCTTCCAGAAACTGTCCACGAGCCACGCCCCCATTTTCAGGAATCAAAACCCAGCAGGGGGGACCCCATCATGCTTGTAGGGGGGTCACCGGCATAGGGAAGGGGGAAAAACGCCGATTTCGTTTCCTGCAACGATCACCATCCTTCCTCTCCTCTCCACCAACCCCCAACCCATGTTACTTCTCTTTTTGAACTAGGCTCGGGGTCTCTATGAATCACTTCTTCTGGGGTGTTTGTTCGTTCTTTGGTCCCTCACTCGCTCTTCCTGGTCGTTGTACGTGTTTGCCTGCTTGCTCTGTTTGATCTCTCGGCCACTGAACTGCTCCTACCTCGTCATCTGTCGCCAGTTGTTTCATTCGCTTGGCTCCCTCGTCCATCTCGAAGAACTTTCATAGCTATACACAGCTGCCAGAACGCCCGGGATCTTGACAGCCGCTCGAACCCATCCAGGATAGGATCTGTCGCCACTCCTGCCACCCCCCTCCCATCCCCCAGTCTACCGCCCCTGCGCCTTTGGCTGTTTGTCATGGCGGCCGCGACGGCAACCGCACCTCCGCCCACATCTCCACCAACTAGCCCGGCCCTGCGGAGGCCGATGCCGTTACAGTTGTCTAATGAAATGGTCGGCGAGTCAAGGGCACTGCCTGCCATACCAACCCATTCCGAGTCGCCACGGCTGAGGCCACCATCCGTTTCTCCAACCCGAGTCAACTTCCAGCTTGAGAACTGGGCCAAGCCGTCTAATACCAACTTCGAGAACGGCCTAGAATCCACGCGCACCACCTCTGCTATGGCGGAGCGAGATCTCATGAGGACCTACAACGGCCCAACACCTTCTTCACAGACATCTCAAAGCGCGAGCACACTGGCGTATGGAATAGAGCGGCCTGCTCCTGTCGCAACGGTCTCTGGCAGAAGCCGGCAGATGGAAGATCGCCCATTACCGTTGATGACCGTCAGGTCAGTACCTCAGGCCATGGAAAGGGGCCCGGGGCCGAAGCCGGTAAGAACTGCCACCCCTGAGACGGACCGAGGTAGCGCAAACGAAACCATGCTCACAAGGCCAAAGGGCGACAACCGCAACCGCAGCCGCAACAGCCCCGACACATACGGAACTGCCAGCACAGGCCAGCAGGTATCTGCCAGGTCGTCAGCAGCCACCAGCGCCAGCTCTGTCTACGGTGTCAACGACCCGTCGCCCAAGAGCTCACTTGAGGATAGCTTCTTCGGAAAGTCCGCGCCGCAGCTTCAGTACCATCACACGATATCTCTGCCACTGTCTGCGAGCTTGACCGCCGTCGCGCAACAAGAGCAGCAGCTCGATGACCCCCGGTCTTCGTCCAACCCGGACCTGGTTGGACGAGACTCCCCCGCCAACCGCCACCTCACGCCGACCTCCAGCTTCTTTCGGCGAAGCTCGCTGCCTCGTCCGCAGTCGTCCTATTCTGTATATTCCGACCTTGGCTCGCGTGGCCGCTCGTCTCCTGGCTCACACAACCGCGTCCCCTCGTCCAATTCCCGCAAGTCGCCTGACACGCGGCCGACATCATATGCGGACATGTTGAATGTGCCCTACCCTCAGCCCGCTCCGTCACCCATCAACTTGAACAACGTCCAGCTGCGGAACTCTGTCGGCAGCAGCGCTTCCCTCCTGAGCACGCAGAAGACGCTTGAGATGTACCGCCAAAACGTGAAGAAGACGACCGACATGTCCATCCAATACTCGTTTGCCGTCTTCCTCATTTCTACGGCGCAGGAGCAGGGCCTCAGCTTTGACGAGCCGACGAAGCGAAAAACCAGCCCTCAGCCGGCCCCTGACATGGAGAGCTCGCATGAGGAGGATGACAGCATAGATCCCCACGAGCTCGTCCGGGAAGCACGCAGTATCCTGCAGCGCCTGTCCAACGCCGGGTACCCATTCGCGCAGTACTATCTGGCTGATGGTTTCGCATCGGGCTTATTCAGTAAGGGCAAGGAGGATTATAACGCAGCCTTCCCCCTCTTCGTGCTGGCAGCAAAGCATGGCCACGCGGAATCCGCCTACCGGACAGCCCTGTGCTATGAGTTCGGTTGGGGCTGCCGCAAAGATCCCACAAAGGCAATCCAGTATCTCCGAACCGCCGCTTCGAAGCACCATCCAGGCGCCATGACGCGCTTGGGCAAGGCCTGCCTCTCCGGCGACCTGGGCGAGAAGCGGTACAAGGAGGGCGTCAAGTGGCTGAAGCTGGCTACCGAGTCTGCCGACGCGATCTACAACGGTGCGCCCTTCCAGCTGGCTTGCATGTACGAGACTGGCTATGGTGCCGATATCTTCCAGGACGAAAGCTATGCCGCCGAGCTCTTCACCCAGGCCGCCGAGCTCGGCCATGTTGATGCCAACTTCCGGATGGGTGACGCCTATGAGCACGGCCGGCTGAACTGCCCTCTCGATCCGTCTCTGAGCGTGCACTTCTACACTGGTGCTGCAGAGCGTGGTCACCTTGGGGCCATGATGGGCCTGTGCGCCTGGTACATGGTGGGCGCCGAGCCGTTGCTTGAGAAGGACGAGGAGGAAGCATACGAGTGGGCCCGCCGCGCGGCTGATCTTGGTACGTAGCAAGATCTCGAGTGCCTCCACAGGAATTTTTATGCTAACAAATATTTATAGGCTATGTAAAGGCACAGTACGCTGTTGCCTACTTTACCGAGATGGGTATTGGCTGTCGGAGAGATATACTCGAGGCCAATGTGTTGTATGTGAAAGCGGCCGATGCAGGCGAAGACCGGGCGAAGCAACGGTTAAGAGCCATTCGAGCCGCTGCCAATGGTGGAGTCTTACCTATAGATGTCGAGCCTCGCCAGGCAAACAAGCTGAAAAAGAGAACCTCCAGGGAGGAGAACTGTGTCATGATGTGAAAGGAGGGACACAATTGCTGCGACATCGATGTGGTGGCCGACCATCAAGCCATCCAGCCAAAGGTGACCGCCATTCAACACTCTTCTCAGCACCGTTGCCCGCCCACTTCGCATCCACGCCTTGCCATCACATACTCTTGTCATTTCTGTTCCACCGACTTGGACAATCACGATATTAATACTTTTTAATGCCGACGACAGCATAGCAACAAACGTTGCTTTCTGTCTTTTTATTACCATTTCTGTGGTTGTGGCTCAGCACACGCCTGAATGCCACAATCAGTTCTACTTCACCACTAGGACAGTAATAGAAGACGCTGGGAACTGGGAGAATGACAGGTTCAGCGTGCGGCCAGGCATAGACGAGACAGCGAGGTATGCCTTATCTCTCTTGTCTGTTTTCGTGTCGATTTTGTTCCACTGCCGCTTCGAGAGAACAGAGAGTATGGAATGGGAGCACCGGATATCGTGATGCTTCGGGGTTTTGACACTACCTACCTCAGCTTCTGGGCATGTCTTCGTTTCCTCTTCTCTCTACATGGATAGTTCTCTCATGGGTTTCCTTTCATCCTGCTTGCATAATACGGACAGGTTGGGATGGCTAGAAGCACGCCTATTGTTTTTGTGTCTCTGGGGGCTAGGCATAAAAAGAGTGTAATCTTTCTCGTGAGAAAATGGCGTCATTCTCGGGTGTTCGTATCCATGCTCTTTCATTCTCGTCCTGTTGTCCGTGACCCATTATGTTTCCGTTGTCGTCTGCAGCAATCTATCTCTTTGGGGCTGTCATGTTCATAGGAAAGGGAAGCAAAAAAAAAAAAAAGCAATAGCTCAATCGTTTGACAATACCACCATCACCTCCTCAATGGGCGTATTATTCTGATTGCTTTTGTCTGGCGTTAATCACCCGTGTCCACTTACGTTTCTCGATAGGTTACGGTGGATATCGAGTTAAGGATGTCAGCATCCGATATGCAGTGACAGCCGCAAAGCAGGATTTATCGGAATGTAAAGATACCAGGGCCAGAATATATACGGCCAGTTAAAAATGACAAGAGCTCCGCCCAGGCTTTGTACGCGGAGTAAATATGTAGAGACGCCGTAAAAGTACTGAATTCTGTTTGATGGTCTATCACCTCTGCCGACCGTAAAATTGCGTCTGCTTACTCCGTACGTATGTAGCATCAATTTATTAGGGTTACACTGCAGCAAGATATCTTACAATGGACGACCACCCGAAGAGGGTCGGAATTGATTAGGCGGCGATACGGTAAAAAAAAAATAGAAGTAATGAGCTAGGGGTCTTCAGTGGCGCCCTTCTACGAGTAAGTAGTCTGTCTTGAAATCCCTTTGTTTGTAGACAAGGGGAAATAGCACTGGACTGTTATCTTACAATAACGCAGCACCCGGAATAATAGCGGCGACAGTCAATATTTCGCTTTGGTCGACTGTAGCCTTTGTTTCGACCTAGCTCAAGTGCCCGGATATTCTGTGACAATCACATTTTCTAGCAGCGCGTTAAACGGCTCTAGGTCTCTCGTCTTGCAAATACTCTGGCCTTGCAATATTCGGCCGTAGCTGTCGGGCAGTTAATAACGGGGCGAGAACGACTAAACCGTAGGGGAAGAAATGGAAATCTGCCCATTACCTCCGGAAGCTGGTGCCAGCGGCTGCCAGCCGCAACTTCGTTGTCGTATGCGTCACGGGATTGTCGTCCGCGGCCATTTCTCATGTTTTTGGCCACATCACGTCGAACCGACCCACCGCTGCTGAAAGGCGTTTCGTACCGGTCGTAGCTTGAGATAATGCCTGTACTTTTATCCCACCTTCTCGCCTGTCCGACTCGCAGCCTATTGGTGTGGCGTTCCTCCTGTCATTCGCTCTTTCCGCATCTCCCTGGCCAACCGGCACACATGCAAACGCCTTTCCTTCCTTTTTTAAAGCCCACTCCTCAATCTTGCATGGTGGCGGTCTGGTGCCCCTCACAGCTTTCTATTTTAATCCCCCGCCCAACTCCCAACAGATTCCTGTCAGGGTTCTGCCATCTTTTTGTCTTAACCGGCGTCATCTGTTTTCCCGTGCTACCAACCCTATACCATATCGCTACAGCTCGTCGGCCTGCTTCCTGGCCGAGCTATGTGACTTAGAATACTAGGTATGGTGGCCTAAAAGCGGTCCTGTCACACGTTCATCGCCCCTTTCTCGCCTTTTTATTACTGTCGTCAAAAACGGTGGATCAGATTAGCCTACATACAGTTCGGGGGCAGCCCTCTGCCTGCTCTCCCAACAGCTATCTTGCTTCTTTGTTCTTGCTGATCTGATAATCCTACCCGTGTCTGTCCATTTGTTCATATGCGTGTGCGGATAACTCAGCCTCACCAGAAACTAATTCCTACTTCTCTTCTCTAGCGCGAGGAGACCAATCACGCCTACTTGTCTTCACACTTGAGGACTGCGTCGAGATATAAACGGAACAGAGCTCCAGCCTGACAGCAGGTCCCTTGGCCGACCAACAGGGCTATCCTATATCCCTCGTCACCGACGGTCTCGAGAACGCCTGCCATTTAGTATATGGGCTTTCGCCCTCGCCCTCAATCCTAAAGCTGCAGTTTTCGCCAGCACACCGAGCTGTTTGAGCACAAAAGCACCAGAAGGCGTGGAAGCAATTGCAGTCGTAACAGCGTTAGTACCGGTACTGGCGGGTAGCGGAGTGGGCAGCAGTTACGCTAATGGGCTGGCTAGGCTAGTCGGCCGTACCGGGCGTTTGTCACAGCCGAATTGGCGTCTATCTCGAAGCCTTTCCACTTCTTCGGATTCGCACCCCTCACACTCGGGGACATTGCCGGGTATATCAGCCCCCCAAAATAATATCGCGGACGACACCATGATGCCCGAAGCCAGTGGCACAGAGTTGATTCAAGCGGGACAGGCTAGTACGTTGACAGCTGCGGTGGCAGGGCCTTCATCGGCGGCGGTATCGGCTGGCACAGATCTTGCGGAAGATGCGGCACCACCTGGCGGGGTAGCCGATGTGGACATGATCGACGCCAGTGGTGGCCAGGGCGTCTGTATCAATCCTGCTGCCGATTCGCAGAGTGACTCTGCGGCCGCTGAAACCGACGCCGACCGTTGTGAGGATGGTGAAGGTGGCGAAGCTGCTATTGCTCATGCTTCTGAGGTGACCGTCGACGATGTGACCGCTTGGCCTGCTGTTCATGCCCTGGCCATGATGGCACAAGCGCCATCCTCGGGACATGCAGCACCCACCGGTCTGGGATATGTCCAAGAGACATCACACTCGGAGCCTAACCCCGGCGAACACGTGGAAGACGATGCGAGCGATGATATAAGTCCACTTCCAAACGCCTTTCCCAGCTCAGCCAGCGATCCGGGCGTCACTAGTTCTGGCATCGATGACGAGCTGCTATTTGAAGAGCAAGATTTAGGCGGGGGTGGTGCTCCTTCTCACCTATCGAGCAGTGCGCCATCGGCTTCTCAGAGCGTGATGGCCCAAGCCCTCTCCGGAGGTCACGGCCATCCGCACCATGGGCATTATATGCACGGCTTCTATCATACGGGACACCATCATTATCAGGCACCTACCAGCACGTTACCTTACATTGAGACCACCGGTATTGCAGGCTTCAGCAGTCTTCATGAGGTGCTAGCCGATGGTCAGACAGAACATTCCCATTCAGCCAACGGTTCTGGTATCGGACATTCCTATTACTACCAGCAGCCCCAGGCGACGAATCCCCACGCCATCAACGCCCAAGCATCTAGCAATCCTGTTGCAGTTTATTCTGTGGAGATCAGCGTCACAGATGACCTACAGATCACAGGAACAGCTAGTGTGCAATATCTGACACCCGCCCATGTACAGACAGGCCAGGAACCAGGTTACCAAGCTAGTATACCCACAGACATCATCAATGCTGGTGAAGGGGCGGAGGTTGGCTTTGGAGAAGACTTTGAAGAGACTTCGTCCGAAGGAAGCTCGACTGATGGATTTGAAGACGGCCACGAAGGAAATTTCGAGGGAGGTCCCGGTGAAGGTGCTGAAGAAGAAGCAAACGGCGAATTAGGTGCCCAAGCAGGAGAGCACATTCATAACGGCCCACTGGAAACTCAGACTCCGCCTGCAGTCATGGGAACGATACACCAGCCACAGCCCGTGGCCGCCATGGCCCAACCGCCTGTTGTAAATCCTACGGCGTTTAACCCGCACGCGCTGAACACAAACCCGATGTATAACAATCTATCGCCGGCAAATCACAGCCTCGGACAGCTTCTGGTACACTGGTCTGAGCTAGAGAACATTCCCAAACGGCCATCCAGGCGCAGTATTGATCGCCAGCTGGGCAAGCCGCTCACATGCGTCCGCAGCCAAGATTTGTATGGGGACCAACACGACTTCCAAGGCATCAACTGGATGGCGATGGGCGTGACTCGCAAGCAGGCCCGCGAAATTCGGTCCAAGTCATTTCACAACTATGTGAGCGTGAAAGACTCCGATCTGATGGCTGTAAGTGATGGCAGCTGTTATACCTGGGTTTTTTTTTGGGGGCCTTTGGTTCTCATCATCTCATGACCTGGTTCTAACAAGCAGCAGCTCCGTCCCGGTGATAAGATGCCTTGGAACTCTGAATCGTACTTTCGTTTTCGCAGAATGCATGTGAAGCCCTCGGTTCACTTGGCCCATTTCCAGCTTCGCAACCTGCTGGCGAGCACCTCACGGTCATATGCTTTCTATGCACAAAGTCGCGGTGTTGTCCGCAAGATCAACACCTTGACAGGGGTTGAAAGTGTGGCCATGCGGTTCGCTGAACATTCGAGCGTACTAATCTCGACAATTGCCGCCGACAAAAACGTGCTGGTCGCTGGTGGGTTTGGGGGAGAATACTGCATCTCGGACCTCGCCTCTGAGTATGTCGGTGCATATTCAGGAACCACACGAGCGGAAGGCACGGTCACCAGGCATGCTGGCGGAATATCCAACCACATCCAGATCCACAGTCTGCGCAATTCATCAGGGCCGCTGGCGGCCTTTGCATCAAACGACCTCGGCCTGAGGGTGCTTGACCTCAAGACGGGGAAGGTGGTGTCTGCCGTGCAGTTCCTCTTCCCTGTGAACTGCACCGCCATCTCTCCAGACCGACGTCTGCGCGTAGTGGTGGGCGATTCTCTCAACGCGTATGTCACAGCTGCAGAGACGGAACGCAGCACCGTGCGCCGAGGTAGCCTGCGGCAGCCAGAAGTGCTAAAGGTCCTGGAGGGCCACAAGGATTACGGGTTTGCCTGTGCGTGGGCGCCTGATGGATATACCCTGGCAACAGGCAACCAGGACCGGACAATCAAGATCTGGGACGCTCGGAAATGGGGCAATTCACGTGGCGAGTCGACACCGGTGGCAACGCTATACACAGAGATGGCCGGCGTGCGTAGCCTTCACTTCTCGCCGACGGGCTCGGGCAAGCGCGTGCTTGTGGCTGCCGAAGAGGCCGACTTTGTCAAAATAATCGATGCGCAGAGTTTCCGGACGTGCCAGACGCTGGACATCTTTGGCGAGATTGGCGGCGTGTCCCTAACAAGTGCCGGACGAGATCTGTTGGTGCTCTGTGCGGACAGGACGCGTGGTGGGCTGCTGCACTTTGAGCGGTGTGATACGGAGGCGACGTTGGGCAACGGCGGTGGGATGACCAGCCGCAACAAGATTTTGGAGATGCGTCGGCCAGGGTCTGGGGGGTTGGACTGGCCGGGCCAGCCGGATGAAGACACACGGCGAAGGCAGCGCACAAATCGGCTGCGGCTGCGGGCGGCTGCGGCCGTAGGCATGGAGCCATTTTGATAGAAGACGGCAGGAAGCCGGAGGAGGTAAGATGCCATTTACGACGACGAAGCAAGCTTTAGGGAAAGGGGGGGAGGGGTTGAGACTCGGGGTTTTCTTTTTCTCTTCTCTCTCTTTTTTCACCTTTTTCCTTTTTTTTCACCTTTTTTTCACCTTTTTTTTCCTTTTTGATTTTGATGATCTTCCGGACCAGCTTGTGCGGGGATGCCGGTGCTCTACACAAAATGATGACCTACAAACGAACGAATGGCTGGATTTCTTGGAACTGCGTGGAAAAATACCACATGCTTTTTATTCCTTTTTTTTGGACTTGTTGTCTCTTTTTGGAGTTTGTTTTCCTTCTTCCCCTTTTGGCGCCAGACAGTTGCCTGCACATGGCTACACGCGGCTCTAGAACGTTTGACAGGCACTGCAGGTGAACAGATGATAAATATATTGGATAACACAATCATTAGAGACAAGAAACGGAGCATAAGGGAGACGCTTGCAATGTGGACGAGGCAGCCAGAAGCCAACAAGAAGAACAGAGATGAAGAGAGAAAAGGGCAGTTCAAACACCATGATGGAAAGAAACGCCGGGCCAGGAAAGGGCCAATGCATGCCACCCACTCGTCGTCGTGGTCGCCAGCGGCTACCGACGCACCTCGTCGAGGTCGGGGCCGAGCTCTCCGGGCCGGCGCGGATCGACCATGGCGGACACGCGCACGTCGCCCTGGCGGGCGCCGATGGTGACCCAGACGTGCTTGGAGGCGGGCACGGGGGTGGGGGAGACGGTGCCGGGGGCCAGCTTGGCGGTCTCGCGGGCGCCCATCCAGCGCAGGCGGGCAGGACGGCCCATGTCGCTGTTGCCGAGGCCGCCGCGCGACACCCACTCGCGCACGACGGAGCGGACAAACTCGACCTTTCGGCGGAAGTCGTTGGCGGCGGGGATGTTCTGCAGCTCGGGGCGGATGTGGGGGCGGCGGCGGGAGGCGGCGGAGGCGGTGGCGGAGGAGGAGGACGAGGCGGTGGCAAAGTTGAGCAGCGTCTGCAGCGGGTAGGAGAGCACGCTGCGGCCGTCGAGGGCCTCCTCGGCGACGAGGCCGGTGGCGGCCAGGCGCTCGGCGGCGTCGGCGGGCAGGTGCCAGAAGTGGCAGGCGACGCCGGCAGCGTCCAGGACCATCTTTGTGTGGTCGGGGAAGTTGAACTGCAGATGGCCGTCGCCAAAGACCCAGCAGCCGACGTCGCCGAAGCGCTGGTAAAAGGTGACGACGGCGTCGTCGGCGGCGGGAAGGGGCTGCGACGAGGACGACGCGGACGACGAGGACGAGGACGACGCGGACGAGGACGACGAGGCCAGCGACGAGGCCAGCGACGAGGCGGCCCTGCTCTTGGCCTCTGCGGCGGCGTGCTCGCCCTCGAGCTCGCGGCCGTAGGCCAGCATGTAGTTGGCAAACTTCTTCCAGAGGACGATGCGCTCGCGCTTGCGGTGGTCAAAGGCGTCGCGGCCGGCCGACAGCTTTCCGGCAGCACCGGTGCGCGGGTCGACGGCGACGCGGAAGCGGGCGGCATCGACACAGACGCGGCGCAGGCCGCGCTCGCCGTTGTTCTCATAGAAGCGGATGGCCCCCTCGCCCTCGCCGTCGAGCACGGCGGTGCCGTCGGCGCTTCGGCGGCGGCCCATGGGCACGATCTGGAGGCGGTCGGGATAGGTGGCGTCGTCGCGGCGCTGGATGTGGCGCTCGGCTCCGCGCACCATCAGACACGAGGGCGGCAGCTCGCTGGTCTCGCCGGGCACGTGGATGGCGCGCAGGATGCAGCCGACGCTGCCGTCGTTGAGGATGTAGCCGAGGCCAAACTTGTTGGTGTAGTCGACCCACTTGACGACGATCTGCGGCGGGGCGGCGGCCTTGTCGCGCGCAGACACAAAGGCCATTGTGCGGGCGTTCAGCGCGCGGTCCAGCTCGGCCTGCAGCTTGCGCAGCCGCGCGAGCACCACGTCGGGCTCGCTGCCGGGCACCAGCTCCTGGCGCTCGGCCGGGCTGAACAGCGACAGCCGCGGGGGCCGCTCGACAGCCGTGGCGTCGGCGTCGGCGTCGGCGTCGGCATCGTCTGCTTCTGCGGCTGCGGCTGGTTGTGGAGGTGGTGGTTGTGATCGCGACTGTGACCGCGAGTGCGATCGTGATTGTGGCCGTGACTGTGGCTGTGGCTGTGGCTGTGGCTGTGGCTGTGATTGGGGCGGCGGTGGCAGCATGACTAGAGCGGTTCTGGAAGAGCTCTTGCGCTCTGCTGGTGCTGCAGAAGAGGAGGAGGAGGAAGAGGAGGAAGAGGCGGATGAAGAAGGCGGAGCGGACGACGAAGACGCCTTGCTTCCGGGCAACACTGTCCGCTGTGACCGTGTTGTTGGTGCTGATGTGGAGGAAGACGACGACGACGATGACGACGACGACGAGGTGGTGGTGGTGGCCGACGAGGTGGCCGACGATCGCGAGGCAGCGGCTGCCTGCTCGCGGGCCTGGAGCGACAGTCCGCTGGCGAGGGGGACGTCTCGCCGTGCCGACGACCGGCCCTGTTGTCGCTGCTGGGCGGCAAAGCTCTGTGGTGGTGCCCGCAGGCCCGAAGAAGCGGCAGCGGCCGCGGCTGCTGGCGGCTTCCGCGTCTTGGAGCCCGACGCCGACGCTGCGGCAGGCAGCCATTCCGCCACGGGCGGCTGTCCTTCGACGGGGGTCGCTAACGGCGCCGAGGCAGCGAGGGAGGGTCCTGCGGCAACACGGGTGGTGGTGGCCGCTGTGCTGCTGCTGATGCTGCTGCTGCTGCTGCTGCCGCTGCCGCTGCCGCTGCCGCCAGCACGCAGAAGCTGGTTCTCCTGCTGCCAGGCCTCGAACGGACGGTACACAACGTCGTCGGCCAGCGGGATGGCCGGCGTCAGGCCGGCCTGCTCCTCGGCGGCCATCTCGCGCCAGACCGGCTTCGACAGCAGCTTGACCCGGGTCCACGGCCCGACGCCGCACTCGGCACACATCAGCTTGAGCGTCTCGAGGTTCTGGGCCTGGACGCGCGGCGACGACGGGTGGCGGTAGAAGCAGTCGCGCTCGGGCGGCAGGTCGCGCAGGCGCATGGTCATGTCGGCCGGCGTCGGCATGTAGCCGGTGGTGAAGAAGGGGTGCTCGATGATGGCGTCGGGGTCGGGGCGCATGTGGGCCTCCTGCAGCATCGACGCGACGACGTGCTTGGCGTCGTCGCTGATGGGCCGCACCTCGGACGACGGCCACTCATAGTCGCGCTCCTTGGCCCGGCGGTAGATCTCGTCCGTGGTCGACGACTGGAACGGCGGCTTGGACGTGAGCATGGCATACATGATGATGCCCAGGCTCCAGATGTCCACCATGTGGTCGTGGCCCTGGCGGCCCTTCTCCAGGATCTCGGGCGCGATGTAGTTGGGCGTGCCGCACAGCGTCGTGCGCCGGATCGTCTGCATGTCGCGGCCCGTCACCAGCAGCGCCGCCAGGCCAAAGTCGCCGATCTTGGCGTTCATGTTGCGGTCCAGGAAGATGTTGCCCATCTTGAGGTCGCGGTGGATGATGCCCTTGGCGTGCATGTACTTGATCGCCCCGGCTATCTGCACCGCATAGAACCGCACCTCGGCCTCGGTCACGCCCTTGCGCCGCTTGACCATGTCCATCAGCGACCCGTTCGGACACAGCTCCAGCACCAGGTACGTCGAGCTCTCGTACGAAAACGCCCGGAAGAACTGCACAATGTTGACGTGCCGCATCTTGGAGTGGATCTGCAGCTCCGTCTGGAACTGTCGCTGCTGTCAGCAACCGAGCCCGCCGTCACACACACGCCGCCGCCGGGGAATCCCTACCTTCTGCTCCATCTTGGCCGGCATCTTGCTCTTCACAATCTTGAGCGCGTACACCTTCTTCGTCCCGGCCAGCACCCCCGAATAGCACACCGCAAAGCCGCCCTTGCCCAGCAGCTTGCCCACCTGGTACACCGCCCCGTCCCGCCGGTCCACGCTCGGCGGCTCCGTCACGTGCGCCGGCGGCGGCGCCGGGTGCTCCTTGTCCTTGTTGGCCTTGAGCTGGGCCACCGCCTTTGTCTTCAGCTCCATCGTCGGGGCACGCGGCCGTCGCGCATTGGCGTCCCTAGGCGACAGCGCCTCCACGTCCATGCCCTTCCCTGCCATCATGTGTCTCTGCGCGCGTCTTGATGTCCTGGGCCGCCGAACGTCACCATTCGCGGGTCGTGGCCGTTGTGCGGGTTGCGTGCGTCGTGCTCCCGGTTTCGAGGCTTACCTATCCGTTGTTTACAGACCGGTCAGCACACTGTTTGGTCCCAGCCGAGGCTGTAGAATCCCAAAATCTTCACAGGCGAGAGAGAGAGAGAGAGAGAGAGAGAGAGAGAGACAGAGAGAGAGAGCGCTACAACACGGGAAAAGGCCGCTTGCAAAAAACAGCACCAGCACTAGCAGAGTCGAAGAGGGAAAAAAAGAAGAAGAGAGAAATTCTTTTTTCTTTTTTTTTTTTTGCTCGAGAAATGAGAGGCGATGAGAGGAATTGCTTACCGGTTGGAGTACTTTCCAATTCGACTGCACAAGCCGGCAGATGCAGCGGGCACAAAAATGAGCAGAAAACCGGTACGGCAAAAACTGGATATCGTGAGAGACGCTTCTGCTGTGTTGCAGCTGTGGGAAGAAAGGGAAAAGTGAGCCCAATCAAGGCCTATAATGGCGCGTCCCGTTGACAAACGTGCTGTCCGTTGCTCAGCAACAGCTTCCTACCCCATTGGGAACGCCGCTGGGCGGGGCGAGCCTGTAACATATGATTGGCCCTGCCTCTGCCCACCTTTTCGGCTTATGTAAGTGCACAACGGGAACCAGAAATCATCAACGGCAACCTTCCAGCCGAGCAGGCTGGGCCGATGCATCTCTGCGCTCCAGGTGTGTTCGCGGCTCGCCTTCCTGCCTTCCCCTATTCCTGTCCAGCGCGGCCCGTGCTGACGGCCCTGCTGCTCGTTGCTGACAATTGCATAGGCGACCGCCGCCCACCCACCAATCGATCCCGCCACCGCAGCCGCAGAATGCTACCCGACCTCGACCAGAGATAACAGCTGCTGCCGTCGAATCCCCTCCTTCGGCCGCCCGACGTCAAGGAAAACCACACAACGCTGCATCCCGACGCCCTCTGTGCCGACACAATGGTGCCTCTCCCGCTCTTCAAGCTTGCCGCCCTCTTTGTGCGGCACGTGTCGAAATACGGCGCAGTACGTATCAGCAGGTTTATAAGCAGGGTTTGCGTCTTGCGTCTCCCCTCCTTCTCCCCTCCTCCGCTGACGCCCCGTCTTCCCAGAACCGGATCAAGGTGCAGGCCCACGAGCACAAGCGCTTCCGCCAGCAGGCCGCCCGCTACGGCCAGGCCATCCACCAGCTCAACATGCGTCTCAACGTGGCCGTCCTGCGAAATTACGACGCCGAGAAGCGCGCGCGCGACAAGGCCGAGGCCGCCGAGACGCCCACCGTCAAGACCAAGGAGCAGGTCGAGCGCGAGCTGCGCGAGAAGCAGAAGGAGGCCGCTGACCGCGCAAAGTACGGCACCACCGCCCGGGAGGCGCACCCGGCGACGGCCACCATGAGCATGGGCAGCGCTGCTGCCGCCGCTACGGGCACTGCCGCCTCTCCGTCCTCCTCCTCTGCCGCCTCTGCTGCCGACGGCGCCAAGAGCCCGACCCGCTTCACCAGCGTCTGGAAGCGCAAGTTCCGGCCGCTGCCCGAGGCCAAGGCCGTCGACCTGTTTGCCGACGTCGTCGGCGACGCCTTCATCCTCGTCATCGCCAGCGCCCTCGTCCTGTACGAGTACTACCGGTCGGCGTCCAAGCCCGACGCCAACGTCGCCAACCTCGAGCGCATCAAGGACCTCAACGCCCAGCTCGCCACCCTGCGCGCCGCCGAGGACGACCACGCCCGCGCCGAGAAGCGCCAGGAGAGCCGCATCCTCGCCATGGAGGCTGCCCTGCGCAGCTACCACGACCCCAAGACGAAGAAGCCGCTGCTGGCACCGGCGCCCCCGCCAGAGGACGTCGAGCCGGCCGCGCCGTCCGCGCCGTCCGCTACCGTGGCATGATGGGAACCAGGGGCAAGGGAACAGTAAAAACAGCTGCCATCTCCGCTGCTCTGCAATTCTGCCCGCTTCGATGATTACTGTTCCAAAGGATGTAGCGGCTGTTACTGTAGAAAAGCATTTGTCAGGACTGCTTTCCGCGGGAAGGAGCGTCCCGACGCAGGTTGTGTTCTGGAAGGAACGCCTGTTGCCAGAATAGAAAGCAACCCCCCCAAAAAAGGAATATCTCATCCAGCCAAACAGACTCTATCCTCCAGGCAAAAACAGGCGTCAACCAAGGAGACCAAATGACAGAAACCACCATCCCCTCGTTTGCACGGTGCTCCCCTAGTCCTGGCATAGGGATGGCGCCTGCGGGCCATCACCGCATGCTGCGGCCATCCGGTCCTCCAGGCGTCGCCCGACAGCCACCGCCAGCAATCATCGTCAGTATGCTCTTCTGCGTCTCCCTGCAGGACCGCCCGGCCTGGGCCCCCGCCGTCCCGGTGCTGCTCGCCAGCCGAACCGAGCCGCGGTGGCAGAAGGCCCGTCTGGGCTCGTACGACCTGGCAGTGCGCATGTCGATCCGGAATGCGTCCTCGCCGCCGGCGCCAGCGTCTCCATCCTCTGCGTCCCCTCCGCCTTCTGACGTCTTGCGCTTTGTGCTCGTTGCACCCGCAGACATCGGACAGACGGAGACGACCAGACGGCTGCAGCGTCTATGCCAGCGCAGGACCGGTCTGGGACGGGCCGTCATCTTCCTGCTGCAGACCAAGAGCGACAGCGACGGCAACAGCAGCGGCCGTCCCAGCATGGTCGCATACCAGCAGCTACAAGTAGAGTACGTCCCTCGGAGAGAGAGAGGGGGCCATGTTACGCTTTCCTAACAGCATAGTCTCTTGGGCATGGGCCTACCGGTTCTGCCACTGACTTCGGTAGAGACGCTGCCAGCCCTGCTGGCAGCGTTCTGCAGCCAGATAGGCAGAGGCCAGCCGCCGGAGACGGTCCGCGACAGAGCCCATTGGGTGGACCCCTTGAGAGCTGAGGGTACAGAGCAGCTGCGCCCGCTCTGAGCTGTGGCAGCAGCGCTACGACAACCCGGTCTTCTGGGAACGAGGGATCGACTGCGAAACGGCGTAATGGGAAGAAAGGCCGCATACAGGGTCTGTAGGCCTGGGCTTGTCGCCCGGTGGCCCTGCTTACAGCATTACGAGCGGGTGAACCTCCCGGTCATGCTGTAGGATGCTGCGTTTATGCGTGGCTTGTGCATCGCATCAGGGGCGGCGGCTTGTAAGCGCTGGCCAGGAGAGAGGGCAGAACCAAACATTCTTTACGTCTTGACAGTCCTCTTGGCAAATGTGGCCAGACGCAGCATAATGATGCTGAGCGGCGGCAAACCAACCCGGTTGACTCGACCGATGGCAAGCAGGTGATGGGAAGAAAGGTGAGGACATTTGGAAGGATTGCATGATCTGAGAGAAATACAAACCTGTTGTCTGTGACAGACGCCGAGACCAGAGCGCAGTCATCACACGCAGCCTCCCCAATTGAGGACGAGCTAGGCTATACCAATGTCATCCCCGAGCGGACAGAATGGTCCGGTGGGACGCCGTCTCTCCTAGTCACCTTGCAGACACCTTGCAGACACCTCATAGACCGTTTCTCGGTACTACGGTGAAGACGTCTCGTCTCGAACCACGCCTTTATTGCCCGATAAAGCCCCAGTGCGGAAGATATTGCTAGCATGCACTCTTAGTGGGGGATGTGACGGATGGACAGCGACCCACGAGACGAAATGTGACGAGATCGTACTGCTTCTGCACCAGGATTGAAAGGAAGATAAGAATACGGACGAGCATAGTCGTATCGTACGCGTCTCTACGCATGGCAACATGGAGCGGGTGGGTAGCTGGGGGCCGAAAATCAGTCCGAAGCAGACAAGAGGCTGGGGAGATTGGCTGTTTAATAAGAAAAGCAGCACAGAACTGCAAGTGGCCGTCCGAGTGTTCGGAACTCCCCCATGCTGTGCTATTCCTGGCGACCAGACGATCGATGGTGATGGAAGTAACTCAGCAGCAATGGTGTGGGCCGCTTTTGGGCCGGTCTCTCGAACACGAACCAATGAGCAGCAGTGTGCAACCGCCAGCAAAAGTATGTGGGGTTATGAGGGAGATGGACGAAAGCGGTTATGTAGGATATCTTCCTGTGTGATGCCATGCAGAAGCAGCGGTGAGACGGCGCCGAAATGAAGCAAAATGGGATGTCTTCTGGAGAGGAATTGGAAAGCCGTTTTTTCTCCTCATCTTGTCTCACGGCACACAATCTCACCCGGTGCCTGGGGGGGGTTGTGGGATGGAGTGCACACCGAGGCAGGAACAGCTGCTGGCCGACAGAAGGATTCTGCCCGAGGGCGCTTCGGGAGGCGTCGCAGGGAGATGCCGCAAGATGCAACATACACATGCAACCCCTGCAGAGGGCGAATGTGCAGGTATCGCACTATGCCGTACACAAATATGTGTCTATGCGAGCATCGTGAGCGGCCCGGTGCCACCCACGGCAACAGCCAGCCAATGGTCCCTTTCCGGAAGGAACGGCAGCCGCCTTGTGCTGACATAGCCATGACGACCATTCCGACGACAGTACATAGTAAGACTGTAATCCTTCAATCCTCGATGCGCTTCGCTGAGAAGTTCATCAGCCTGGGAACTATATCACCACATGGCCGCATGGCCGTGGTCGCCAGGGCGCTGCCCCGCTGTGACGAAAGGCGCTTGATTGACTGTCGCAGCCGGCAAAGCAAGTCAAAGGCCAGACTATACAATAGGCGCTATCACGGATGCGGCCAAGAGCAGCGGCCCCTGTTCCCTTTACGAGCAGCGTCTCGTACTCCTACTCCTCTGCTCCGCTAAATACGGACCGCGCTAAGCATACTTCCAAACCTCGCTTGCTTCAGGGCCTCCGCCCACTGTTCGAGGAGGCTGTGGGTGCTGTTTGAAGGGGGCGGAAACGGAAGGAACGAAGGGCTCGGTCAGGTGCAGAACGGCGGGAAGGCGCGAACAAGTCATTTTGTTCCCGGTGGGCAGGCTTGCAATCTAACGGTTGTCGATGGCTAATCCAATCGATCCTCATCACACGGCGAGCCAATATCGACGGGAAGAATCCGAGTCGCAGCCCCATGCACCGCGTGATGCGAGCAGGTCCTCGAACGACGTGGCAGAGGTTTGTTGTCATCGGCACAGACGAATTCCCTCCCCTTCTTCCCCCCTTCCCCCGCCCCCCCTGGCAAGACTCCACGGCCGCCATGGGCGATACGACTCTCGTTTGTGCCAGGGTTGCAGAAAGAATCTGTTCTGCACGGTTCGCTGCATAGTACATACATAATGTGTGTGCCGTGAAGGCCCCCCCTGTCGCTGGCGGGCCTGGCTTGCAGCCAATCAGGAGCACCAATGGGCCGTGGCAACCTCTAACCGCCCATCATGCCCAGCATCGTCCAGCCCACCTCGCCAATCACACCTGCGCCCTCGCTCTCCAGCTTCGCCAGCTGCTCGCATGGCCGCCCATGACGACGAGGTCCGTCATGGGACTCGTCGGCGACTCGTCTGGGACTCGGCCCAGCCACGGCCGCGGCCTCGTCCCTGCATGCCATCCTCCCAGCGCGGCGGCTGCCCGTCGGCCCACTCTCCTCTTCCGTGGACGCACAATGCCATGGCAGCCATGCTGAAATACTACAAATGCTCCGTCTTCCCTTTTTACTCTCGGCCCCATCCCCCCCTGCTCCCTCTGCTCCCTCTGCTTCCTCTGCAACCCCTCCTCGCCCTGCTCCCACCCCATGCCAGCTGTCAAACCCGACTGTGTTTCCAAACTCAAGGTTAAAACTCTCTGGCCGTGCTCCTCCCTGTCGCCGCTACAGCTCTCCGCCGTCTGATCGCCAACCTCGAACAGGCTTGTCCTTTATGCAACGGCCCTTGCGATCTTCGCCCCCGCCAAGACCGCTTCGCCTTCTCTCCTCTACCGCTCGAATCCGGCCCATGTCTCTGGGTCTCGCGAAGCAGCAGAGAAACACACCACTGAGCTGCTGCTGCTCTTCGTCCCTCTCTCTCTCCCAAGGGAGACCCGCAATCAGAAACAGTAGCTGCCTCATGCCGCTCGGATGCCCGCGTTCGTGATAGATCAGCTTGCCCGCACCTGGATCAGCGACGAATACGAGCCATATCACAGGCACAGCTCTAGCTGCCATCCCGATCTCATCGAACCACCAGAAGCCAATCTATCATTCCATACGACTCTCGTCGCCGGACTCGACTGTTTGATACTCGCTTCCGGCCTCGGGTACTGCCCTTGGGGCACGTCTACCTCCAGGCCATTTCCCAAGCATCCACCACGCTCACCACTCCCTCCACCATTACTACCACCGCCTCCATTATAGCACCCACCCGGAGCCTCAGTGACCCGCCCGGCAAAATACCCTTAATCACCTACTCCTTACTCTAGTCCTCCCATACAACCCTCCGCCCCCCCTTCTTTCTTTCTCTCTCCTTTCTCTTCTCTTCCCTTCAGCTGCTGTGCACTCGATCTGTCGATAGCCTTCTTTCATATCGACACTGGTTGTTGTTCTTTCTCTTTGCCTTCTTCACCGGGTCCGGATACCTGGTTTTCTTCTTCTCTTCGACTTTGACTTCTTGACCGTTTGTTTTTGTACCATTTTTATATTATTTTCTCGCTTAAGCCGCTTGGGTTCGGTATTACTTCTTTGGATAGACAGCAAACGAGGACAGTCGAGCATCCGAGACCAGAGTTACGGTCGAGCCGAAACTCAGCAACCAAATTTGATACCCCAGAGGACAACTTCGACATATTCTCAGAACAAACACCGCCTACCGCCTAACTCCAATACCAAACCGTCAACATGGGCCGTCTGATCAAGAACCACTGGGCAAGGCTCATTGTCATGAGTGCTGCAGCCTGTACGTCCTCCTGAAACATGACATCTGCTTCCAGCTATGTTTCTTTCCTCTTCGTACTGACGATATCCCAGACCAAATTGCTGCCGCAATTGAGTGCTTCTTTTGGCCGAAGATCCTGTGGGACTTCCTCACCAGAGCACTCGACCCGGCCATCAAGCCCATTCCCGTCCTACAGATAATAAACGTACTCATGGGCTTGGGCGTCTTGGCTTGGGAATGGCCGCTTGGCTCCATTGCCGGCAGCTTCATGCACCGCAGCATCGAGATGCGTCTGGTCCTGCTCCCCCTCACAGCTCTTCTTGCCGTGATGTTGTATCAAGGCACGAATGCGGCTCTATACTACCTCATCGGCATGGTAGTATACTTCTGGGCCTTCAGCGAAGGAGAGGTGAGCAAAGCCAGCCCCCATGATCTAGAAGACGGAAACGGCAAGCATAGAAAGCTAACGGGCGATATAGATCATCTGTGCCAAGCCTTGGACACTGCCACAGCGCGGACGCCCCGGTGCAGTGTAAGAAGATCGATCATCCAGCTTCGACAACCTCTATACAACTCACGTCTCTTCGCCCATCTGTCCTTGCACCATTCCAACCCGATCTGCTCGACTGCCTACACCCTTCCGATGCCACCTTTTTACGGCACAGATGGCGATATGGCAGAAGCGTCTCCGTGCGGTTTGGAGGAGGTAGATGAAAACCTCAACCACCTCATTCTCGATCCCAAGAAGCAGTCACGTCGCTCCCCAGGTCGCTCCCTGGGTCGCTCCCTTGCCCTTCTCGTGCCTTTCATAGACATTCAGTCAACATGTACTACCAGCAAAAAAACTCAAACAAGCCGGCTCTTTTTTTTTCATTGAAATTATTTTACTATTTACCAGTTTTATTGGAGTATGATGGGACAGCGTTGCTGTATTTTCCCACTGCCTGTTTGTTCCTTCTCACATTGTCTTGTCTCTTGCGTAAAGACAGACCAACTGTGGCAACGCGCGGAGTCGCGTGAGGGTAATCAGGGCAGTTCTTAACGAACATCGACGACCTTTGTACAGACAAACAGCATTCTGCAGAGCAATCTTATATAGAGATAGATAGTCATCATTGCTGTCACTTTTCCGTCTATTTTCATTTCTCCCAAGTGTACCATGGTCGCATTCTGCATTTAGCCTGTTCGAATCTAAGAAACCCCCTGCTTCCATATCCAATCAAGTATAATGTCCAGACATCTGTGACAGAACTGGTTTCGAGAGCCCATCACTGTTTGCCATCTGTCGGCTCCCCAAACCGTGTGCATGTCCCTTAGTGTGCCACCCGTGCTCCTTGTGAGTCGTTCTTGAATCCCTGTCGCTCGGGGCCCTGTAAAAAGTCAGTAGCCATTCAAGTTCGCGAAGCCGATGCGAAATGGCCAATAAGAGGCCAGAGAATTTCAGGATGCTCACCTCCACCTCCTGCAGCGTTCCCTTTGACAGAATGGCCTTCAGCACATCATCAATATTGTGCGTGCCGAACTCGTTTTGCAGGGTTCCATTTGCGGCCGTGTCCAGCGTTCCCTGGACCCCTTGACTAGTGGGAAGGAAAGAGAAAGGGCAGGTTAGCATGTCATGTCATCTCTTATATGTATACGTACGCACAACTGCTCTCTCGCCCTACTTACTTGTGCGTCACAAACACCTTGAAGCTCGATACAAAGTGGGCTAGCGCTACTGAGGAGTCGGCCTTCCACTTTCGATAGGTGGCGATGTCGTCAACGAAAACGATGTAGTCCTCGTCCGCGCCCCGGTAGTGGACCTTGTTCTGGGTGGCTTCGCCGCGCATGTTGTGTGGTAGGTACTGCGCGGGTGGTTAGAAGTAGATTGGGCGTATTGAGAGTGCCTGTTCGTGACGCAAAATTCGTTTTGGATCTCCAGTGGTGTTTGCCTGGCAAGTGCGGATGAATAGCAATGCGAAAACAGCAGGTGAGAAAGCTTCTTCGACTCGGGAACGCAGATGTTTTTATAATCACTTGTGTGCCACAGAAGGGAAATGGTTGCGTGACCACTTTACAAAGCACTCCTACGAGGCCTGCACTTCTTATACCCGTCTTGAGATCACGTTGTTGAGCTGGCTCCTAATTGATGACGCTGTAAGTACACCACGTCATAGACTCTGGGGTAATAAATGGGGCACCCGCCCGAAATGGCTAGGCCTCTCTCAAGCCTTTGAGTTTATCTCGTCCGCAAAAAGGGCGTGTTACATGAACTTTTCCAAAAAGCGTTTACTTTTCGGTAGTGTCTTGAGACACCAATACCATAAATTTACGTCATCGCAGCTCTTGAAACCAATTTGACGAAAGACCTGCTAAGAGCACGAAACGAGCAGAAAGCTGGTCGGACAACGGGCCATGACGCTGTGAAGATCACAACCGGCCATCAGATGTTCAATAGAAATAATATGATTGAAGAATAGGCCCCAAAAAGAAACCCGACAACGAAAATATATACAGTTGTCTGATGATGCAGCTTCGCCTTCTAGCCTGGCCATTGATTGGTCTTTATTAATGGAGCAGGCCTCGAAACGATTGGCTTAATGATCCCCGGTGGAAAACATTCGTCTTGGACCAACGCCTCAAAGATCTTATGGACGATTGCTTGGTCGGCTGGTGTACTGCTGGGCATCTGTCTTCGTGCAGAGAGGCGTATGTTGACAGCTTGGAGGTTGAGTTGGCATGCGTAGCCCTGAGTTTTGTTGGGCGCTCGCCGCGGAGGGACTGTTCGCTGTATGCTGAACGGATTAATGGGGGAAAGCTGCCACTCCGGTTGTCGGCTTGAATGCTGTCGTTAATGCTGAGTTCGCCTCGAACCTCCTCTGGCTGGTGCTGCCAGCCATCCTCGAAAAAGCGAGTCATCGTTCGTCTGATGGGGCCTGGCAGAGCAGACGTCTCGCTTAGCTCGCTTCGAGACATGTGGCTGGCCAGATCCGTGTTTCTGGTGGCCAAGGGCTTATTCTCTGACCTTTGCCACGATATGTTCGCCGGCGGTGACGCATATCCGGCCGTAGGAGTTTCACCATAAGCCTTTTGGTCCTCAACACCTAGCTGCTCATTTTCGTAAGCCCCATCCGTGTGCATTCGGTTGAGAGGCCACGGCGGGACATATGTTTCTATTGCGCCCACGTCAAAGCTCGCAGCTCGTTTGTGGATATGGGCGCGACTCGTCGAGCGCCGACCAAACGTGCTAGTTAGGCTGGCCACGCTCAACTTCCTCATGGCAGACGAGGCGGTGGATAAGACGGGGCGCTCGCTTTTGGTCCGAGGTGTCATCCCCGGAAACGGAAGTACATCTCGCGTCCATACGTCGGATACCAGCGCCTCAAGCCGAGCTCGGTCTGAACGGGAGGGTGAAAGAACGGGGATCCGGGCATTCGCTTGCAATGACTGGGATCGGTTGATTGACGCTTGCTTCGGCGACATCGCCAGGCTGTCCTTATCGATGCTGGTGTTCTTGACAATGACCTGGCACATGGGCGACTTGGGTCCCACTGTTGTTGCCCGACGAATCGACAGTTTCCGAGCCGTGGTTCCTGCATTGTTCCGTGTAAGCCAGGCAGATTGACAACTCCACCATTTCATGCCACACAGCCGGTTATGAGCTTACCAGGTTTTCCAAACACTGACCCCAGTGTCCTGATGTCCAACGCAAGGAAGCTGAGCTCCTGTGCCTCTGGTTGAGTGCGACTATCGTCCGCCATGTTTCGCTCCAGCCTCCGTCTCCATTCCCACTCTTCCTTGGGATTGCAGGCTGTCATCACAACTTCATATAACTGGTAGTCACATTCGAATACGAGCTTCCACGAAAACGGCGCCGTGTGGCATTGTAAGCCTTGTTGTTTCAGCACGTGCTCTGTTTTAAATGAGGGAGGCTCACGTACCTCGACCATTATCGGCTTCTTCCACGTTGCAACTACTTATGGGAAGACAGGCCTGAAGCGTATAAGCCTGATCTGACCTTTCGGCCACAGCAAAGCAGAGCCAATTGCGGTAGAGAAGGCACACCATGTAACTTCCCTTCACCGAGTCTTTCGTCTGCCAGCAGACGTGTAGGATTCCACAAAGTTGGATGTGGCCAAGAGAGCGAATTCGGCTCTTCGCTAGAGCATCGAATTGCTTCAAAAACATATTTTGTCAGCTTCGACCTCTTGATTGAAGAAGGGAAGGGTAGTAGATGGCTTACCTGGTTTGGGAACGCCAGTCGATCTTGAAGCAGCCACGTCTTTTCGAGAGTCGCTCTAACGAGAACGTTGTCTGCTGCTCTATTCATGGCCCCAGTAACCTCCCTCAACCGGGCCAAGGCGTTTTCAATCTCCATATACGAGTATGGACAATCGCATACTGGGGTGTACTTGAGCAGTTCCGAAAATAACAGCGGGTAGCGGCAAACTCGTTGGATTGGCTGAGACAACGTGGATTAGCCTCGCAACTGCATTGCACTTGTCCAAGATTCAACAGCGTGTAGAATACCTTTGTCAAAAGATCGCTGATAGTCAAGGCCCTTCTCGAGTTTTGAGACTGGTTTGTAGAGCCTATGCAAGATCCTAATGTTTCAAGCCCCTTCTGGTATTCGTCCCATTTCGCAACCGACCGGTATGCAGCGTGAAGGTCTTTGAACATCAATTCGTACTGTGCCCCGTACTCTTCGTATATGAAGAATTGGTTCATCTTATTGGTTTAGCTCGGATTGTACTATTGTCCAGTAGGAACCATCTTACCTTTCTAGCAAATGCTCTAGCAACCCTCGCGGCAACTTCTGGGTCAGAAGCCATGCCCTGAACGTGCTGCAACCAGGGCACACCAGTATTGCCTCCCGATAAAATACCCGTGCTCTGAAATCCTTGCCGTGTGAAGTTTTCCTCTGAGTCTTTTCTTGATAGCTCGATTTGTGTATGCTCTGAGTCAGGAACCACCCTGTAAAGCTCTCTAAGAAGGCTCTCGTGAAGTTCGATGATGTCGGTCAAATTTCGGTTGATGGAAGACCGCAGGCCTGCCTGTAGCGTCGGCAAAGATGCTAGTATTGTCAGGTATGCCTGTCCTCGTTAGACGGCAAGCGAACAGTTAAGCAACAGCGGGTTTTGAAGAGCGTAGCCCAACTTACGTTCATCAAGAACCGAACATCTCCAATATACCCTTCCTCCGTTCTGATCAATTCTTCGATGACACGCCTGCGGTTTAGAGATCGCTCGACGGTGGCAAGATCGACCTGTGAATGTCTATCGTGGCTATCTTCGGAATGTCGGTCACCGGCCGATGCTCTGCTGCTGCGATCCGTGCGCGAGTGCGCGAGTGATGAGCGCAGCGTCTGCCTTCGTGACCGGTCGATAAAGCTGGTACTAGCAAGGCTCATACTGGCTTCTCTAGCAGCGGACACAAATGCGAAAGACGACACCGATGAGGAGTGGCGCCGGTAGTTGAAGTTTTCACCGATGTGAGCCTCTCCGCTATGCTGACAAGCCGATTGTTGCTTTTCTGGCACTGGTTGCCGAGCCCACTGCCGCTCGATTCGACGCCGATGAAGTATCTGGACCCATTTCTTAAACGGCCTTTTTTGTTTAGCTGGCGACGGGCTCTGGTGACCTATAGGTAAGTCCAGGAGATCGCGGTATGTATCAGAGGCTACAGCCATGTTCTGGGATCTTTTCTCGCGGTTGAGCATCAATAGCATGTCAAGACCGAGATCTGGCCCAGGTTGCAATTGGATGGTAGCGCCATTATCTGCCTTCATTGGCTCGACATCCCCGAGTTCACAGTTGGTGCCGGCGCTAGCTGAAGAGGAACAAATGCCGTCTGTGTTTCTAAGAAGGAGATCGTCTGCTGTGCGGCTGGTCTGAATAGAGCTGGGAGAGGATAGTTGACGATCGTAATGGTCATATTTGCGCCGAAGTTGAGCCATGCCGGTAGGTAGAAGAGTCGCCAGACAGAGAGACTAAGGTAAAAATGATGTTGGCTTTTTAAAGTATACAAAATAAAACGGCGGAAGCCTCAGCTTCTACAAATAAAGCAGAGCTTCAAGTAAGCTCAATGCATGATCGACGCCGGCAGATGTAAGGCTGAAGAATGTTTATCTAAAATTCCAAGGCCCAGTATCGTCTGCTGGTTTTAATACTATTATATCCGTACGGACATTACTTGCTATTGTCAACCGGCTATAAAAGGAAGGCACGCAGCTGAAACCATCCAGCAGACATGACTTTATTGCGCTCACTCATGCGAAGAAGGCACGCGAGCAGGAAGCTGTGGGGACGTGCCTTCTGTAAAGGGAAATGATGAGTAGAACGCTGCCATTGTGATATTCTCACATCGTGAATACCAGCACGCAAAATCTTGATCTTTTCAGTTGCACTAGCAACATGGACGGATGCTTTTAAATTCCAGACGTCAGACATCGATGAAAACGGATGCTCATTTCGTTGCCGATGATACACATTTTTTGAACCTGTACAGTATTTTCCGAGTGTCACCTTACCGGCGGCCAATCAAGAACAGAGCGTTGTATAAGTCGGGTCGAAGACACGTGCATTTTGTGGCGTACAGTGGCGCGCCCCTCACGCGCGTCATTCTCCCCGCCAAAAGTTTAAGATGGTTCTTTTTAGCTGCTTCCTGCTAGGCCTGCTCAGCTGCAAGCAATATCATACGGGATATGGGCTTACCGTTGAGAATGAACAACTTGCACGCGCCGACAGTGCCGTCCGGGCCAACATCGGTCCCGGCAACGAATGGGAATTCAAAGCAGCTTTCATTCGCAGAGCTGCAACGCAAAAAGGATGCGATCGAGGCTGAGTTGTCAGCTCTCGGCAGCGTCCTCGACTCTGTGCGCATGCATCACTGCCTTCTACAGCTGAACGGAGGCGTCCTATATACTGACATGGACCTTCACGCACTAGCATAGCGTCGATATGAACACATCCCTACTCACAGAGGACGGGTTCCCTCGAGCCGACATTGATGTTGCGCAGAGTATGCGAGAACCCCCATTTTGACTTTGCAAGCGAAACACATCTCTTCCACCTTTCATGGAGCGACACATGAACTAATACATCTCCGACCCTACAACAGTACGAACGACGAGATCGCGCATCATACACCTAAGAAATGACTATAAAGAGCTCATGGGGGCCATCGAGAAGTTCCTCCACGAGCACTTCGCCAGCTTGGATGACGCAAACGAAACCACGACAATATCGCATGAACACTCAGACGAAGGGATATTACCAGACTTTACACCAGAAGCCTTAGAGCCTCCATTTGCCAAAGTCAACACTGTTGTTGACGGGAGTCCAGCAGCCCTAGCAGGATTAAAAGCGGGCGATCAGATCCGCTCGTTTGGCTATGTCAACCATGGCAACCACGACGGCCTAAAAAAAGTTGGCGAGTGCGTTCAAGGGAACGAAGGGGTAAGGCCGCTCTTTCCGGTGGAAGATTGTGCATGTCCTCGTTTTCCGACCATGCTAATACTGGGCGGACAGCGATCCGTCCTCGTGAAAGTCTCAAGGAGCACAGGATCGGGCCAGTTGCAAGAGCTTCATCTTAGCTTGATACCACGTCGAAACTGGGGGGGTAGGGGTTTGTTAGGTTGCCACGTATTGCCACTATAGGATTCCTGGTGCTGTGTCTCATCGCCTGATAGCCAGTGTGGACTGATGCTTAGTGAAGAAACGAAGCACTTCATTTAAATATTATCTTCGCGCCGTATAGCATCACCGTTGGTTTAGGTCAAGGACATAATCTTTGTCTGTGTTGCGCGCCTCGAGGCAGAGTTGTTGGTGCAGGCAAGCCTTGCTGCAAGGCGGAATAACCCTGTAAACGGTCCACCGATCGGGGATGAACCTGCGTTTTGTTCGTGGCAGAGCTCCTTATTAGATCTGCCTAGTTTGCCCCTCCATATAGCATACCATCACGTGATGTAAATTCGCCTTCCCCGCCAGCGCCCAACCAACCCAGACTGACTTGGTGCCTGTTCAAACAACAAATAAAAAAAAACATCATTGAAAAAGATTTCTCCCACGCTCCTCTCCTCTCTCCGCCCTCCTCTTTCCTCTTATCACAACCGAGTACACTCGCAAAATCTACCACAACCAGCGCGAAGGTAGGCGACTTTGGCTCTGCAACCCCTTTATTTCCAGCCTGCCTTTGAATTTCCCTCTGGATGCCATGTCTATAAATCCCTCCCCGCCTTTCCCTCCTAGCATTGTTTTATCCATGCGACCCCTTGTTTCTTTAATTGCCGACAAGTCGATATTTTAGCACTACTGACATTGGGAACTTGCAGCTTCTGACATATCGTCGACGCCTTCCGCATCCGCATCACCATTATCCTCACACACACGCAAACTACATTCACATCCACAACCATGGCTGAGGCTGCGAGCAACGTGCCCACCTTCAAGTTGGTGCTTGTCGGCGATGGTGGCACTGGCAAGGTATGACATATATCTCCAGCGCACTTGCCATTATGGGAGCGATCGGACCGTATGGTTTACGGCACAGCCTACCATGAAGGAATACCGGCCTGCTATCGATGCCTTTGATACACACGCGCTAACAGGTCCTGTTTTGCCACGTCGATATAGACCACTTTCGTCAAGCGCCATTTGACTGGTGAATTCGAGAAGAAGTACATGGCCACCCTCGGTGTTGAGGTTCACCCTCTCGCCTTCACCACAGTAAGTCGCGCATCTGCCTTTGTTGGCGGAAACTGGGCGCCAACAACGGACTGGTTCGAATTTGGAGGACATCATAGACTAACGAAGCTCCGCAATCAAGAACTTCGGCACCATCCAGTTCGATGTCTGGGATACGGCTGGTCAGGAGAAGTTCGGTGGCCTCCGCGACGGCTACTACATCAACGGGCAGTGCGGTATCATCATGTTCGATGTGACGTCCCGCATCACGTACAAGAACGTGCCCAACTGGCACCGTATGTCACCCTTCATCCTGCGTTACCTTGCTGTGCGCGGCCTTTTGGTTTAATCACACTGGTTGCTTTTGCTCACATTTTGTTCCATTTTTAGGCGACCTCGTCCGCGTTTGCGAGAACATTCCCATCGTCCTTTGCGGCAACAAGGTTGATGTCAAGGAGCGCAAGGTCAAGGCCAAGACCATCACATTCCACCGCAAGAAGAACCTGCAATACTACGACATATCGGCCAAGTCCAACTACAACTTCGAGAAGCCATTCCTGTGGCTGGCCCGCAAGCTCGTTGGCAACCCGTCTCTGGTATGTCTACGCCTAATTGGGCTACTGACCCTGCCACGTCTTCGATGTGCATATGTGACTGACAGAGTAATAGGAATTCGTCGCTGCCCCGGCTCTCGCCCCCCCCACAGCCCAAGTCGACGAGACGCTAATGGCCCAGTACCGCGAGGAGATGCAGAAGGCTGCTGCCATGCCGCTGCCCTCGGAGGAGGAGGATGATGACCTGTAAAGAGTTGGCACTGCGTGTTATATTGTAAGGCAAGGAGCATACACAATAGGCACCCCCATCGCTATTGTATATTTGGAAACATTTGAAGAAGAACCAGACGATGGACATGCCGGACAGGACCGACTATTTCGCTTTATGTTTGCAGTGGTGGGCGGTGGATAGATAGACCAAAAAAAGCAAGGATACTCTAGTGGATGCAACAGAGAACAGAGGGGGGGAAGCGGGAAGAGAGAAGAACATGGGAAGAAACAGCACGAGGAAGAGGGCTGTTTACATAGCCCCAGCTCGGTTTTTTGCACTTTCATCGTCTTAATTTGATTCCAGACAGCGGCCAGAACACAACGTGAACGTTGAGGCTGTTTTGGCTACAAAAACTTTGAACGAAAGCGGTGAATCGATTTTTAACTCGTCGATGAGGGGTGGGCAGACTTTTTCAACGGCGGGGCAGATGAACAGGTCTCTCCAGCGGGGGGAAGGTTGCGCGATAAAGCAAAGAATGACCCACCCACCAGCCTGATATAATCCAATGTTTCTGAACACCCAGCAGGGATTTAACCTCGGGGTCGACGGCTCAACCCCATGCGCTCTTAAAAACAGCCTTTATGATACAAAAGATAATGGCTAACGTGGTAAATACGAGTACTTGATACAACAATTCTCTCCAGTTCGGCCGTTATACTCGGCCTACCTGCAGGAGCTGTTCAAGTACTGCAGTGCACGATACGGGTACTTTGTAGACCCGCTCCAATATCCTCATAATCGGAGGATATATCCGGCGGGACTATCCTATATGCAGCACCATCCCAGTGATGGAACAGGGTTAGGTTCTCGTATCAAAAGCCTGGCGGCAGTGGGACGATGACAGCCCATATAAACCTCTCTTCCGTCAGACGCAACGCCGTGAAGAGTCTCGGCTACGGGCTGGCCTAGAAAAGAAATATGAAGGACTAGCTAGCTTCGACGGCTGGCATACGACTGGAGGGTAATTATGTGCGCGAGGATTGCAATCCGGTAAGTTTGGGGGTAGCCAACTCCAAACGAGTAATTTCCTTCTTCAGCGAACCTTGCCTTTAACCTGGCCACATGACGTTCACGAGTAGCTGGCCTGCTCTACTGAACTGTTGTTTTGTATAAGAGCAGTAGCTCTTTTATTCGAAAGTCACGGGGGGGCAGTGAGAAGTGCTTGCACTTGCGAGTACAAGCAGAGAATCAGCAACAACAATATTTGTTGGTGTGTGGAAGCCATCACACGTGTACATAGTAATGTGGACTAGTTTTTGATTGGAGTTATATCGCTGAACATTCCAGAATGAGCCAACGTTGAGAGCTCATACCACTAGAAAAGTGGCTTTAATACCCCAGCATTCAGGAACTGCGGCATGAACCCACTCCTAGTCTGCAACCTGGTTACGAGAACATTGGAATGCAGGCACGGTGATGGGGTATGGGTTTCCTGTATACGATATAGAGACTGCATATGTCTCGTTGCGAGTATCCCTCACTGACATATGTACTCTTAGAGTACTGTGTCGTGCGTTTTATCTGTTTACTCCAGCTTCGAGGCTACGTGCGACATGGCGATGATCTTGTTTCGAGATTGGTACATAACATTGCTTTACATGCCATAACTTGACGCCCTTCGAAGATCATAGATGTGAATAGAACGCTCCTCTTGATCTCGGAATCAATGACCTGTAGTTCCCGTCGGTCCTTGCTCCCGGACCGTGCTCTCCAAATCTGAAGACTCATCATAAACTCGCAACGAGATACGAGCAAGGGCCCTGTATCCATTGGACTCTGCATACCACGCGTCTCATGGTTCTGAAAGGGGTGGGCCCTCAGGAGGGTCCACGTTCCGCTGAAGTATGCATATAGGAGGGCGAAGAGGGGGAAGGCCAAGGGCAGAAGGAGAACTAGAGGGAGAAGGGGGGGGGGGGGGCGCTCATGAGCAATATGGAGACGCGCCTTCTTGCCTGTCTCGCTGGTCTCGCTGCACGGTAATGGGGACTTGCTTCATCTCACCGCCATGCTTCAGGAAAAGACACATATGGACTTGCGCGCTTCCAGTAATAAACGGGGACCACCAAAGAGTAAAAGGGAAATGGCTGAGGGGAGCAGGATACGGCCCATTAAGACGAGGCCAGGGGGTGGAATCAAACGCGCTCTCGTCTTGAAAAAAAAAAAAAACGGCTGGGGGTTTTTGGATGCAGTTAATACGAGTCGCCTGGCCAACGCGTCTGTAGGGACTGTTTGGGTAATTGCCCGATCGGGACGGTCGAAACGCCCTGCGCGTCTTCTGATTGGCGAACGCGAATCCCATGGGGAAAGGCACGAGCGGCAGTGGAGCACGAGCTTCGCCACGAAAAAAGGACAGGCCGTGGTCCACCATCGTCCCACTGGCGGCAAGCACGACCTGCAGGACGTGCTGCGGAACTCCTCTTTCTCGAAGAAAACACTGCTTAGAGCTGCAGAGCCGGGTGGACACAACTCTGATACTTACATAACGGCCCAGGGGATGTGGATTTTGCAAGCACTGGAAATGGAGCGCTAGCGATGCGGCGCTACACTGCACCGCTACAACACGCTTCGCGGTCTCGTGTCTCTTGTATATTGTATACGCCGTAAAGTACTGTATTTTGTGGGCTTCTTATAATTCTCGTGTCTTGTCTGGAACATTGCCTTTCGTGCTCCTTCTTTCCCGCCTTTTACTCCCCCCCTCCTCCTTTCTCTTCTCAATGCTTCTGTCCCCGAGCTGCACGCGCTGAAGCTGCCGGTCGTTTTGTTTTTCTTTCTCTGTCCTCCCGTCTTCTCTCGCCTCGTCTGCCCCCCTTCCCCTCATCCTCTCCCCCGCGTCTTCTTTCGCAATGGAGACCGTGCCGGCCGGATCCTCTTCCCCTTCCGTGGCGTCTGGCCTGCCGCAGCAGCCGCGAGCCCTCGCCAGCGCCCCCGGCGAGCCATTGACCTCGTCTCCCATGAGCGGCCACAGCGGCAGCAGCAACGGCGACAGCAGCAGCGGCCCGGCTGACGATGCCACTGCCCCTTCTTCCGATGCGGTCGACGATGGCCTCCTGCGACATCCCAAGGGCAAGCGGAAGAGAACCGCGTAAGTGCTCGCATTGGCGTTGGGACGCGTCGCCGACCACCCTCTCCGCCCTTCTGCTCTCCGCGTGCTAATCACCGCGAATTGGCGCCGCGTAGTGCAAAGGACAAAGCCATTCTCGAAGGTGCCTACCTTGCCAATCCCAAACCAGATAAGACGGCCCGTCTTGACATTGTCAGCCAAGTCTCGCTGAACGAGAAGGAGGTTCAGGTATGTTGCGCCAGACACGGTCGAACCGCGCGTTTTGCTGACGCGGGCCTGCAGATATGGTTCCAGAACCGCAGACAAAACGATCGCCGGAAATCACGTCCCCTCTCGCCCCAGGAGATTGCCGCCCTGCGCCTTGGCGGCATGCACGCCTTCTCGTCCGACCCGTTGTGCACCAACGGTGCTGTCTCCTCGTCCCCGCCACACCTGGCCTGCAACTCCTCGTCCGTCGCGAACGACCCCTCGACGACACCGCTTTCCTCTCCCGAACTGGGGCCGTGGGAACCAGAGGCGCTGGCCAGGAAGCAGTCCGAGGAGCAGCAGCTGCTGCGGCAGCAAGAACGCGACCGCCCCTTCCAGGGCGCAAGAACTGCTGGCCAGACGCCATCACTGTCGTTTTCGAGCTCCACGAGCTCGGTTGGATATCTGGCCAACCGTTGGAACATGCACAGTTCGTTTTCTACCCCGGCTTCCTTCGGCTTTGGCAGCATCGGCCATGACGGCTGCCAGGACGACTTGATCAAACCGGAGCCCTTTGCGCCTCTGTCGTCGGCTACCGCCGTGCTGCCTCCGCCGCAGCGGCAGCACCAGCTGCGACGGCCATCCCAACGGCCGTTCCGCATTTCCCTGTCCCTCGATGGCAAAGCCGAGGTAATTGCGGGCCTGTCTCCTTCGCCTCCGCGGCGGCTACCACCACCCCAGTCGATCGCTCCCATTCCCTTTGGTAGGAGAAGCAGCAGCACCGGCAGCGACAGCCATCCGCCGTCCCTTCCGGCCATCCAGCGAACAGGGCTCAGTCGGAGCCAGTCTGCCATCTCTAGCCTGGACAGCGGGTTGACTCTGCCCCCAATCTCCAGCCTGACCGGCTCGCTGGAGAGTGGCAGTGTCTCCGCGCCGCCTTCGCAACCGGTACACCCGCCTCGACTGATGCGTGGCCGCTCACGCGATGTGCACGCGTGGGTTTCGGTTTGCAATGCCGAGATTCGTATCGACGACGAGCTGAGCGCCCGAGCACAGCACGAGGCCAGTGGTTCGGCCATTGCTGCCATCAGCCTGCTGCGTTCTACATCTGCGAACGCTGGAACGACTGCGTCTTCACCCTCGGTGCTTCAGCCCAATGGCACCAAGCAAAACACCGCTCCACGATCAGCGGCGCCAAGACCCGGTGGCAAGAGGCCGAAGCTGGGCCGATCGTCCAGCAGTGTTGCCCGCCTGCAGAGCGTTCAGCTGTCGCTCGCTGCAAAGCTGGGCGAGGAAAAGGACGAGGTTTGGGTCGATGACGAAAAGAAGAAGAAACTCAAGCTCTCGACCCTGCTTTCCGGAAACGACTCGGACAAGGAAAACTGGAGTCCAGATGAAGACGGCCGTCCTGTGTCGGTACATTCGCAGCGGCCTGACGGCGCAGGCACCAGCGGGAGACGGCCCCTACCGTCGGCACGAAGTGCACAGCAGCAGCGAGCTATCGCTAGCCGTGTGCTTAGTTACAGCAACATCAACAAGAACAGAGACCACGTCCGGAGCAATTCGAATTTGCTCTCCAAGCGCCAGGCGGGCGGCAGGTCGGGAAGCGGCGACGGGCTAGACATATATGAGGACTCGTCTTCTGAAGGCAGCGATGCCCCAACGAAACGTGCACCCTTGCTACGAGCAGCCACGATCCCCGGCACAGACGACGTGGAGAAGTTCATGCGCAATGGGGAGGCCAGCCCAAGCAAGAAGGGCGACCTAGATTGTGTCGCTGGCCTGTTGTCGCTGTCCCAGGGCATCTGGAGATGAAGAGACGTCAGACAAGTGCGTTGTACAACCGAAACACCCTTCACTTTTGTGGCCATCCAACTTGGCACAATGTGTGAGATGACAGAACAATGAAGACAGGTCTCAGTTCGTGGCAGGAATCTGCCATGCTAGACACATCCCGTTCTACCCCGTAGTCTTGCAGACAGCATCTCAGCCATTTGGAGGAGATCGTCGCGAGGCAGAATGGCAGGATGATGGATCAGCGAAAGGAAACGAGAAGTGCACTGCGGTCAACTCGAGAGCGCGGCGATTATCGGAGATCGGAGCACAGTCTGCGAAGAGAAAGACGAGGCGAAGACGAGAGCCAGAATGCGAGGTTAGGAAGCAAGATCCGAAAGTGGAGAACCAGACTCCCAAAAGGAACGTGAGGCGTGGGGTTGCCGTCTATGGTTGGTATATGAATGACAATAGTTTTTGATTTTTTTTTTTGCCACCCTTCGCTTTGTCTACTTGTACGTTCCGTGTCTCAATGCGCGATGTAACGATTGATTTGCGCTCGGCACCTTACGGTCTATGTTGAAACAGTCTTGGGCGCTGTCGCTTTGTGGCGTGGTTGTACGATAATTCTAGGAGTACTCGCAGTTCTGTATATTTCTATAATAGGAGTTTCAAAAGCAAGTTCACATCACAAGCGGTATAAAGTGCCTTGCATAAAAATCCAGGAAAAAAGAGATCGCATTCTATGCGGTCCGGTCTGCCACGCGCAGGTGTTTCTCTCTTCTATGTACATGGAGAAGCCGGCATATTTAAAACGGCACCCGAACAGTTGCCATGCCCAGCGGATACACGGAGAACAGGGGGGTAGATACAAAGTGAGAATAGACAGGAGGACAGCTGAAGCAGGAGATCATGTGACGTAAAGAAATGGTCGTGAAGGTCGCTGATGGGAAGAATGGACGGGAATTCTGGGGCCTCACATGCCCAACAGGCTCATCTGCCGGCGCAATGGGCTTGCGCTGGTGCTGCCCTCTTCGCTGGCATAGTAGCCTGAGTCGGTGTCGATGTCCCACTCGGCATCTTCCTTGTCGCAGCCGGTGGCGCCGGCCGTCGTGGAAGAGGCGCCGCTGCCCGCCTCAAAGCCCTTCTGCGTTGCTGCCCGGGTGTTCCAGCGCAGCGTCCGCGAGACGGAGTCGAACCACTCGGTGTCGGTGCGCGTGACCGTTGGGAAGGGGTACTGCGACGCCGTAATGGTGACGCAGTCCCCCTGCCGCAGCTCCACGCGGCCCTTGCCGTCAAAGGCACAATATGCAGTCGCACGGCTGTTGTGCGGGACGGACACGCGGAGCAGCATCGTGTCCGACAGCACCATGGGCCGGAACGACAGCGTATGGGGGCAGATGGGCGTCAGCAGGATGGCGGGGATGTCGGGATGCACGAGCGAGCCGCCGGCAGAGAGGGAGTACGCCGTCGAGCCTGGGACATGAAGGGTTAGCATGAGGATCGTTGCACGATGGGCATGCTTCTGGATGCTGGTCTCACCTGTCGGCGTGGAGAAGATGCAGCCGTCGGCCTGGACGACGGTGAGGAGCTCGTCGTCGCCGTACAGCTCCAGGTTGGACACATAGGGCGACGGGCCGCGATCGATGACCAGCTCGTTGAGCACCTCAAACTGCTCGCCCTCCTCGAGCAGCTGGTCGGACGTGCTGCCGTCGCCGCCGGCCTTGCCGTTGCGGTAGACGGTGCAGGTGAAGCGCATGCGCAGGTTCACGCGCATGCCCTCGCTGCCCATGATGCGGTCCAGGTGTTCGCGGAAGCGCTCGTACTCGAACGTGGTCAGGAAGCCGAGGCTGCCGAGGCTGAAGGAGAGCACGGGCGGCACGATGCGCTGGAACAGCCACGAGGTGAAGAGCACGGTGCCGTCGCCGCCCAGCGTGATGACCAGGTCGAACTTCTCGGGCTGGCTCCAGCACAGGTCGGGCGTCCAGTACCGCAGCATGGTCGCGAAGCGGCCGCGGGGGTCTGCAGCCACGAGGCCGGCGGCGCCGAACCGCTTGGAGCTGCGCAGCTTGGCATCCACGTAGACGTTGACGCCGACGTCTGAGCCGTAGCGTGGGGTGGCCATCAGCCATTGCGCGAGGTCGCGCGTTAGCACGACCAGCTCGTTGTCACGCGCCTTTGTGACAATCATGACATTGCGCACGGCACGGCGGATGGGCCGGCGCTGCAGCTGCTTGGACACCTCGCGGACGCCCGTGGCGGTCTGCACCAGGCGCGAGTGCGACATGTACTCGTCGTTCTTGATGTCCTCGAGCACGCGGTCAATGTCGACCGCGTCGTCGAAACGCTGGTGGTAGTAGCAGGGTGACTGCAGGGCCGACAATGCTGCAGCTGCCGGCGTGGCGGGTGAGCCGAGGTTGTTGCTGCCGCTGCGCAGGGCGAGGTCATTGAGGGCGTCACACAGCAGCTGCGACGAGGACGTGGCCGACTGCTGCTTCTGTGGTGGCGGCATGGCACGGGATGAGGGTAGGGCGGTCGAGGTGGCATCGTCAGCAGAGAGCGATGCTTCCGGCATGGTAGTAGCAGAACTGGTGGTCGCTCGGACGTCGGTGGGGTCCGTTTTCGGAGCGACCTGTGGGGAGGATGCCTGGACACTCGCGCTGAGCACGCTGCTGAGCGAGAGCGCTTCAGGCTTGTGGCCGCGAGCCACGGATGCCAGGGCTTTCATGATGGTCTGGCGAGGAATTGTCTCCAAGGTGCCCAGGTGAGCTCGAGCCGATTGGGGTCTCCGCAGGACGAGTGGCTCGCCTAGACGGTCGGCATCTTGTGGCGGGGCCGAGCTGCCCGTCTGTTCTGTTGAGGGATGGAGGTCTTGGCTCTGGCTTCGGCTTTGGCTTTGGCTTTGGCTTTGGCTTTGTTCCTGAGACGAGCCGAAGGACGAAGAGGCCGAGTTATAGGACGTCCTCGGCCGGTCCGGGAGACAATCGCCGTCCTGTTGAAGTAGCGGCACTGGGTTTGAGAGACACGGCAGTTCTCCAGCGTCTGCAAAGGCAGGGTGGACCGCTGTGGAGGGCGACGATAGACCGGCCATCTCGCTTGCTGTCGAGTTTTTCTTGATATTTCCGCGGTGTTCTGCGTTGGAGCGGAGTTTAGGTGGCACTAGCGCCGAAGTAGCCGTATGCTCCGGCTTGAGACACTGATTAATAGTTCGGGTGCTGACGTCGCACATTAGCTTCGGACAGCGTCTAGGGTGATGCAGCTTAGTAACGAAGGGGATGAAACTCACCGACGCGCGATAACGCTTCTGCAGTTCCCCGATGAGATGCAGTGGCTGGGGAAACACGACACTGATATATGCTGCTCACAGCTGTCAGCACAGGATTTCGGCGTTGGGATTGGAGCGACGAGGCAGTGGCTAGCAAATGTGCGATATGCACGCCGAACCTCTTTGTGACCCCTAGCTCGCTCTTCCTTCTATGGGGTGCTCAGCACTCACCAGAAGCTGTGATATGAAGTGTCCAGCACTGATTGGTCCAGGAGTATGCCGAAGCGCTGTGCAAAGGGCCTGGTGGCTGTGATGGGCACCTGCAGGTCCTTGCGAAGGAGGGTATCAAAATAAGAGAAAGGCAAGAGAGACGGCTGAAATGCGAGGATGCTCCGGTCTAGTGGATGATGCAATGTGACGAGAAAAGAAGAAGAAGAAAAAGAGGAAAACCGGTGTATATAGATAGAAGTGAAGGGCTGATAAGTGGAGGCAAAAAAAAGACACCGTGGACGAGCAGACAACCAACAGAACTCCAGAGTTCTTGTCTTTGCTGATTAGGGTGGAAGAAGAATAGAATGGGCCGACTGGGTAGAAGACTGGAGAAGCAGAGATCCCAAGACGAGGATGCTTGGACGAGCCGCCGGTGGCTTTAATATGGACACGCAGAGCTCCTTCACGTCTTCCGGCCCCTCTCTGTCTGGCACTTGGATCACCACCGAAGCTGAGGGCAACATGGGGAGGAGGGAGGAGGGGGCGTGTGGCCGTTCCGTCGTTGCTCTGGCACAGGGGCAGGGGTGTAGTACTGGACTCGTAGATGGAAACGATGGAAGAGCTCAGATGGCAGACATGCAGCCTACAAGGGTTGCAATCTCCCTTATCGGCGAGGATGGAGATGAATCTCTGGCCGTCTCCTCCCCTCGGCCTCGCCAAAATAGAAAGGATGCCAGCTCGATATCTCTGGCCCCCCCCCCCCCCGGTCCGCGATGCTTGTCCGCTTCTGCCGAATTGCAGGCTAAGGGCGACGGCTCCACTCCTTTCGCGTCAGACTCGATGCGGTTACCTACTTGCCCGTGCCGTCGTATTGTATCTTCGGTGCGGATCCTGGCGAGAAGGGGGCGATGCGGCATCGAGCAGACCCCTGCTGGCTGGTGGGCCGTGGTCGAGGCTAACAGTACGAGTTGCGTCTGGCACTTTTGCTTTTGTCTCTTCTCAATGCACTTGCCGCTTGGACCGGAGATGTTGGTTCCTTCCCTCCAATGGCGGATTGGAGCTGCTCCTTCCCTGTGCTCCGCAATGCCAAAGGATGCCGACACAAGCTGCATCCACCGGGCGAATCGAATCAACACGTCTATTCGCAGATGGCTTCACCGCTGCGCGGCTTGCTTGCGTGCTGGTCTGTCTGCGCCCGCGAGCCGCCTCCTTGGGCTGTTTGACCCGTGCGGATCACACTGCGCCGTTCTCTAGCGCAACTCAATCACACAGTCAGGCCTTCGCACCACCAATGCCTGCGCTGCAAAACCCACTTCGCCCGCTAGGAAACGGGCCGCTCTTCAAGCTCTGCGCCAAACGGCGCATGGCCGTTGGCCGTGTCTCTCTCTGTTCCTGTGTCGTCTTGCCAGGCATGCCGGCGAGAGCCACTCGGACGCGCCTCGTCTGCTCCTGCTGGCCCGCACGTGTCTCGCTTGCCGGCTGTGACAGGACAGCCAGTATGGACCCTCTGAGAATGTGCGTACATCTTGCAGGCAATATTACTTCCTGCTGTAACTCACCCTTGCACACGTAAGAATAACTCGAACAGCACGCGGCCATCGGTAGCGGAGTCGTGCTGTCTCATGGACGCAGAGGGCAACCAAATATGAAACAGTATTTTTTTCACTAACCTCCCTCTTATCCACCAAAAATATCCCAAACGCAACCGTGCCAGTAAGACCCACTCATCTTATGTTTGAGAGCAGCAGAAGTGACGGCAGACAAAAGGGGGAAGGGGACCCTAAAAATAGGGGGCAAAGGAAACAGGACGGGTTGGTGGCAGAGCTATCTAAAGTGCTGGGAGGCTCGTGGGTGTCCTTGGCCTGCCTCCTCTCACCGAGAGAGGCTCGACGGATTCACGCCGGCTATCTGCAGCCGCATCTCAGCTAAAGGCGAAGACGCGAGATGAGATGTAGCCGCAAGGCACTGACTTTGACTTGCCGCCCTTGCCCTGGTCCTGCCTCGGCTGTCTTTTCTGTCTCGGTTTCTGTTTCCGCTTCATGTGGGAAGAAGCAGGCAATCCGCGGCGCGGCGGACGTGCAAACACAGGCTCCTGTCCTTCTCCATGGACGTAGAGAGAGCTGCGATCGAAGGCGGTTTCCAGTTCAGCGTAGTCCCTGCAAGAGGCAATTGATGCCGGACGGGGGATGTTGCTCGCCCGGGTGGCAGCTTCGCTCGTCATCCCAACAGCGAGAGCCGTTTCTGGCCCTATGTTGTTCACTTCCGGTCCAGTTTCCACTGGAGAACGTCCTCGGCCCTGTGCACCACAGTGGACCGAACAAAGTCGCGCATGTTGACGGTGGCATCCGCGCCGTCATCCAGTACCATGTCGCCTGGGCCAGACAGGCCGGCACGTGGCCCGCAGCATAGTTTCCAGGCTGCCGCCCGCGCGTCGTCCCACTCGTCCATGGTGAATGCGCCCTCGCTCTCGGCCAGGAGGAGCTCGTCGTCCTGTCCGGAAAAGGCAAACACGTGCAGAGACAGCGCCGCCGCAGCGTCCTGTGCCGACGGGCTGGTGACGACCGGGCGTTTGGCCGTGCCCGATGGGCCATCTGGCCCAGGCATGACGGCCACGGCAGCTGCTGTGGCTATGGTGCGCATGGGAATGCTGGCGGAGAGCAGGGCCAGCACGGCCGCCTGTAGCAGCACTGGCAGAACGGGTAGGTTCTACAGGACAGAATGAGCATGCAGGGTCCGGCACAAGATGACACAGACGCGACGGCAGTAACCTACCAGGCCGGGCTGGTTGAGCTTCGTGTTGACATAGTCGTTTTCGGGCGCGGACTGGATCTGTAGGACGACCTGGATCGTACACCGAGGGAACTCCTGCACCAGGACAATATCCTGCAGCGTCTTCTGCAGTATGGACTCATGGTTGCGCTCACTGGGACCTATATATACGTGTATCCCAGAGTCAGTAAGCACGTGGATCGAGCGTAGAAGGGCTGGACCCCTTCATTAAATAAATCGTATGCTTCAACAGACGGTATGGAAACGGGAGGGGACAGAAAAGGCAAGGGCAGGAGAAGCGGACGGGGAAGCAATAAAGGAAGGACTTGAAACACATGCTGACCTCCAACACCGGCGGCCGGTCGTACGATCACGTCGACATTGGCCGCATCTGGGTCCTCGTCCCGTCTCTGTGCCTCGATGGGACCGTTGGCCGAGGCGGTAATGGTGTATCCGCCATGGGCGTAAGTGGCCGAGCCATCTGCTCGCGGCAGAGTAGCAAGGCGGGCCTGCAGTTCCTGGGCTGTCATCGTGCGTGCAGTGCGGGCGGTGCTTGTGGCTGCCGGGTGATGTCAAAAAGCAAATGGTGCAGATTTTTATTTTTAGGAAGAGATTACCGTAATCCGAAGAGCTTTCTGGATAAGCAAAGGCAAGGCAGGTCCGCCTAGCACAAAACTACCCCGCAGAAGGTTGCCTCACCCTGTCGCAGCTAGTCGCTAATGCGCTAAAATACAACGCTACACAGACGGCATTGGACCATTCTTCGCATCCTCAAACACAAATCAGGCCGTCCATCGAACGACAAGCTCGACGCCGAACACCCCGACACTCCAACGCTCAGACATAACACGGCAGTGCCGCCCGCTTGCCATCTCGACCGCACGCTGCCACAACGATGGCTGCTCCGAGCACCATTGCCACTTCGGCCCCGGCGACGGCGATGGCGTCGTCTGCTGCCACGATCGCCAGCCCTGCCGAGGGCGCCTCTGCTGCCGCTCCGGACACGCTGCATCCTCTCTCGTCATCCCTGCGCGACCGTATCCCGAAGCTGGAGCCCCGTCGCCGCCAGCCGCCGCCGGCCAACGCCACTCCTGTGCCGCCGACACCGCAACTGCCGCCGCCCTCATCCGTTGCCGCAAAAGACCAGCAGCAAGAGCATCACCACTCCTTTCTCATCCCACGCCGGCGAATCCTGTCGCGGCACGACCACGACCTCTTCCTGGCCTCGCCGTCGTTCAGCTTGCTGCAGGCATGGGTCTTTGGGCTGGCGGACGCCGTGGTGGACGCGCCTGCCGGTGTGTTCACCGAGGCACTGGCGCCGAGAAAGGGTCCGGTCGAGGATCCCGAGGTCACGTCTACGTCTACGCCTACGACTGCGCCTGCGCCTACACCTACACCTACACCTGCTGCTGCCCCTGCTACCTCCACCTCTGCCGCCTCTCCCTTTCCCCGACGCTCTCCCCAAAAACCCCCACAACGGCCCCTGTCACCGGTCATCTTCGCCCTGCTGGCCATCCTCGACGAAGCCGAGGCTCTGCTGGAGGCCTGTCCGCCCGATGAGACGGGCGGCTCGCGCTTTGGCAACAAGCGATTCCGCGCCTTTGTCGACCTGGTGCGGCAGCGGGCACCCGCCTGGCACCGAGAGCGGCTGGGCCTGACCGACGACGCCGCCGTCGCCGAGGCTGCCGCCTACCTCGGCCAGTCGTTTGGCAACCGCGCGCGCATCGACTACGGCTCGGGCCACGAGCTGCACTTCATCGTGTGGCTGCTGTGCCTGTACCAGCTGGGGGTCGTCAAGGCGACCCACGACGGCGGCAGCGATACCGGCGACACCGACGACACCGACGACACCGACGACACCGACGACCGCGCTGCGCTCGTGCTGGTCGTCTTTGCCCGCTACCTCGCGCTCATGCGCCGCGTGCAGACCACCTACTACCTCGAGCCGGCCGGCTCGCACGGCGTCTGGGGCCTCGACGACTACCAGTTCCTGCCCTTCCTCTTCGGCGCCGCACAGCTCAAGGACCACCGCTTCATCACGCCGCGTGCCGTGCACCAGCCGCTGACGCTGGAGCAGTTCGGCGACGACTACCTGTACCTGGGCCAGGTGCGCTTTGTCAACAGCATCAAGGTGGCCACCGGCCGGCCCGGCGAGGACCCCGGTGGCAACAACAGCCTCCGCTGGCACAGTCCTATGCTGGACGACATCTCGGCCACCCGCTCCTGGGCCAAGGTCGAGGGCGGCATGCGCCGCATGTTCCTGGCCGAGGTGTTGCGCAAGCTGCCCGTCATGCAGCACTTCCTGTTTGGGTCGCTCGTCCCGGCCGTCACCGGCATGACCGAACCGTCCGGGAAGCACCCTGGCGAGGAGCACGCCGACGCTCAGGCCGAGGCTGGTGTCGACAACGAGGACGACGAGGACGCCGAGGACGCCGATGACGACGACGAGGATGCCATCGTCGACGGCAACGACTCCGTCGAGGTCTTTGACAAGGGCGGCGTCCGCCACATTCACAACCCCAGCGGCTGGGGCGACTGCTGCGGCATCCGTGTGCCCAGCAGCCTTGGCGCTGCCGGCGAGATGCGCAAGCGCGGCGGCGACGTCCTGCGCCGCATCCCGTTTGATTAGCCGCTGCCAACCACGGCAGGAGTCAAATAGGGGCCTGTGCGAGGAAACGAAACCCACATGGGCTGATTTAGCATAAAACGCGCGGGCACACAAATATGGGATTTTGACCTGAAGCATGCAGGAAGAGCCATGGTATTCTTGTTGGGTTACAGGCGGTTATGGGATTTAGAGAAATTCAGACAATGCAATATATCGCTATTTACTTGTGCCTATCCATGCGTTGTTCGCGATCTCTGGCCGGAAGACAGGCCTCCAGGCCTCGTCTGCAAAGAGCAGCTTCTTCCATGCAAGATGCAATACATAGTGGCACAGCCACGAAAAAGCTCAAAAAATGAACATAGCAAGAAGGCTGCTAGAGAAGATATACTACTATATGCAGAGAAGGGTATCAGAAAAAACTGTCCCACTGAAACGCCGTGATTCCTTCGGCCGCCATGCAAGGAAGGTGAGATGCTCGAGAAAACAAAATCATCAGATGCCGCCGCCAGGGTGAATCCCTTTATAAAAGCGATGCTGGAATGCAGGAATGCAGAAACGCGGGAACGCGGGAACGCAGAAACATGAAAGACCGCGGCCGGGTATCTGGAAGGGGGGGGGGGAGTGTGTTGCTTCTTCGTCAGCGAGGCTGACTAGTCTTCCCATATCGTCTCCAAATCGAGATCGCCTCGGCGTTCAGCACCACAAACACTCCACCGCTTCCGCTTGTCTCGTGCCCCAAACACCAGGGTCCGGCCCCGGGCGGGAACATCAAGGCTGCTCCGGCCCTTCGCGTCGCCTTCGGCGGCGTCGGCGGCAGCCTTGAGCTGCGCGATCCGCTCTGCCTCGAGAGCCGCCTCTTCGGCGTCCGGCGAGTCCGGAATTGTCTCGAGACTGGAAATGCTCGGACTCCGTGACCGCGTGGATGTGGGAGTGGACGGCACGGACGACGACGAGAGCCCGCCGAGGTAGTCGTATGGACGGTAAGACGGCGAGTAGGAGGCGGGCGAAGAAGGGGTGTTGCCGTAAGCGCTGTCGCTGGTGGCTGTAGTTGCAGCACTAGGGCTCGTGACAGCCGCGGCGCCGAGGCTGGGGATGCGGCGAAATGGCGAAGACGGCCGATGGGGACGCATTATGGGCAAGTTCGCCACGGAGACAGGCGAGGGGCTTCCGGGGGAAGAGTGAACGCCCAAGTTGGGAGAGCTGTTCCGCTCCAGGAGGCGGCGGTCCGGGTCGTGGATGACAGACATGCGCGTTGGCGATGAGGGAAACACGTCTTCGATTGCCGCCTTGCGAGGGGTACGTGTGTTTATGGCCGGCGGCCGGGGAAGAGAAGGGCCGGACAACCGGGGATCCAGGCCGTATTGGAGGTGGCCGGCGCCGTTGAAGCCCGGCATAGACTGCGTGCGGCCCATAGCGGGAGGGAAGAGACTGCCGGCACTGGCGGCAGACCGCGAACGCATGTGTCCCGACAGCGGCGACGTCGTGCGTGGCCGATATGGCAGGCCGGGGGAAGCCGACCAGGGGGGCGAGAGAGGCGACGTCGGCTCGGCCGACTGCCGAATGGGCGGCTTTCGCAGATAATCTTCTGATTCGGTTGCAGAGCGCGGCGAGAGGAGGGGCGGGGAGGCCAAGGAGAAGGTAGACGAGCCCTGTAGACGTAGTGACGGCATGGGAGAGGAGCGAAACTCCTCCATCCTCTCGGTTTCTGGAACAGGCTCCATCTTGGTTGGCGGTGCTTCACTCTGGAGGCATGGATTGGGAGAGGGCAATGAGGGCGGCTGGAGGTTGACGATAAAATGGCCGGAGCAGCGATATGACGGTCTCGACAGAGGCTAGGCCGAGTTCGAAGCAGTCACCGATTGCCAGCCTGTCATTTCGGCAGGTGAGGCAGAAGGAGCTGACTGTGAGAGTCGATGCTAGTCGGAAACGGCGAGTGGGTTTCTGGCTGGAACGCGGAGGCGAATTGAACCGGCCACCTGAACAAGAGGGCCGACGCGGTCTGTTTTGTAGCCGCCGAGAGACTAGCTGGCAGATAGCAGAGATGAATGCCGATTCGGGGCCTGGCACGGAGGGCGAAGGAAAACACCGAAAGGGGTTGCTCGAGAGAAGACCGAGAAGCAGCAGAGAGCACAGCCTTTCGCTTTTACGGCTGGATCCAGCACCAGCATAACAGACCCCCTGGGCTAGGCTTTAGCCGTTGTCTTGGCGGGGATCTGTGGCGGTTGGAGGTGTGGTTCGCGTAATTCCGCAAGGTGGAAGAAAGAAGGGGGAAGCGCAGTTGGAGGCGGTGGGAAGAGGCAGGGAGAGCGAGGGGGGCATGAAGAGGAGAGAAAGAGGGAGGGATACAGAGGAATGCAGAGGGATGCAGAGGGATGCAGAGGGATGCAGAAGAGAGGAATGCAAAAGAGGGGACAAGAGGGGCGGCTGTGCATCTTTCCTGTTCTGCCGACTGTTGAAGAAAAGGCAAGACGGAGGAGAAAGAGGAAGGCACGAGGCAGGCGGGCAGCCAATTGGCTCAAGCCATTTCCGTGGGAGCGCTGGAAAAAGCTGGGGCGGCTATTAGCGACTTGTTGGCAGCAGTTGTTTTTTTCTGGGGATTCCGTCCTAGGATGGGGCCGTCATGCGATGCTGGCCGTGGGCTAACGTATCTGATTGCATTTTCGGTCCTGATTGCTGGGACGGTGGCGACTTCCCCTTTCAGGCCAGGACAGCACTAGCAGCTCGGCTCCATCTTTTCCTTGTCTTTGTTTATGGTGAGGGCATCTGGCGAGAACAGAACCGAGCCCTTCGGGGCAGGCGGCCAGAGGCGGTCAAGGTGAGGTCTCCTTTTTTCCACAGTTGCAGCGGCACACCCCTGCGGAGGACCGTTCCTCGCCCTGCCTCTCGTGCACGGTCGTGTCTTGGGTCTCCCAACGCGTCGGCCAACCATCTTCGCGGTCCTGGTCAGATCTCGGGCTGGCGAGGCCGCCTGGCTGCCGTCTCGCGTTTCCATATTGGCTTGCGGCACATGTACGAGTCCGGACCAAGAACGACCATGCGGGAAGGCACACGCTGTCAGCGGATGCCGTGGCTTACGCCATGCTGCGGTGGGATGCCGTGACACGACGTAAGATACAAGCATAGGGAGGGCAGTACCAAGCGTCAAGGGCCACCGTTCTTGTTGAGAGTGGGGTCTGTACGAGTAAGGGGAGGGGGGAGGGCGCATTCTGCATCAGCATCGCAGGAAAACAAAACCCTGGCCGCCGATTAGCTCTGGAGCCGACCAGCCGACCCGCAGGTGTTTACCCGTCCATGCGATGTGGATGGTGGCCAACCCAATCATGCATAAGGAAGGAAGGAAGCAAAATACGAGACTGCACAGACGGCAGGCACAGTGGCCAGCCCTGATCGGACGATGCAGAAGCCTTAGCGGGACGGCAGAGCCATGGGTCGCAACCGCATGTAGGCGTTCGTTTCAAAACGTTTCTATCTGCTATTGTATGGCGGCTGGCTCAATGCAGCCTACAGAGCGTAAAGCGTCTGCCTGCTCGCAGCTATACCGGACGAGACACCACCGCCGGGGCCCCCAGGGCTTCTGGGCCAAAGGACATTGGCAGCAGCTTGCAGAACGGGTTAGCCAGGGCGTCTATACCACACAGAAGCAGGGCCACGACATACCGCTTCCAGCTTGAGGGCGATGTAGTTTCCGTTCTTGGAAAACATGAGAATGGGCATTTTCAGCTCGCAGAACTCGCGGATGCTGCAGGCAGTCAGCTTGCACTCCCGCCCGCGCCCGCTCCACCCCTTGTCCACTCACAACTGCCGGCACATCCCACACGGCGAGCACGGCGTCTCCCCGGGTGCCGCCGGTGCCAGCACGGCGATGGCCTTGAAGTCGCGGTGGCCCTCGAAGACGGCGCGGCCCAGCGCGACACGCTCAGCGCAGGTGCCCACGGGGTAGGCGGCGTTCTCAACATTGGCGCCCTGGATGATGCGGCCGGCGCCGGTCTGCGTGCTCGTGCTCGCGCCCGACGTCTCGACGCCGTAGCGTGTCAGGACGGCAGCGCCGACGGGGAAGTGGCTGTACGGGCAGTAGGCACCCTGGGCGGCGGCGGTGCTCTGGCGATGCAGGTCATGGAACTCGTCGGTCGAGAGGCCCAGCTGCTCGCAGGAGGCGGCCACCTGGTCCGGGTCGTGGCTGGAGTACACGGTGAAGTGCGGGGAGGAAGCCATTGACGAAGAGGTCATTCGCGATGCTGTCTGTGTTGTTTGTGCTGTCTGTGCTCTCGTCTCGTGCTAGACGTCTGGTCAAAGACTTAACGACGAACCTGTCTGTCTCTGTTGTTGGTTGGAGGCTGCAGTGCTGTGGTATTGCGGTTTGAAAGTGAGCTGCTCAAGGTAGCGTTGGGAGCAGAAAGCAAGAGTTAGCTTCCTGGGCCATTTTGCCAGCTTGGGCAGGTGCTATCTCCAGCTTATCTCCTATCCCAGCTTTGTATCGTAGACCGAGCTGGCTTTGTCATCTTCGTATTGGAGCCACGGGCGGATTTATAATGCTGAAGTATTTCAATGCCATTGGGGGTTTCCGTTTCTATAAAAAGACACAAAGAAACAAGAAATAACGGAATAACGAATGCCCTCCCGGAGAAGGCAGCTGCGGGGAAGGGCAACGTACGAGACGCTTGCCGACGACCACCTGGTTCGTCCCGGGAACGTATGACGAGAAGCCTCTGGCCAGAAGGCCGACGACGCGGCGGACGGGGCCTCATTCAGCGAAGAGCTGTGTCAGGTGGTCCGGAGCACGGGCAGCTCATTCGTGGCCCTTATAAGCTGCCCGGAGCACCCAATGGCGTGCTCTTGTTTCCAGAGACCACTGGAATCGGGGCTATGGGCCTCTGTACGCCTTTTGTTGTGCATGGTACTTCCCAAACAGACGTCCGCACCAGGCTCTTCAAATAGGGAAGCCATGACCGAGACAGTACGTAGACACATTGCTCCGCATCCGCGGTGCAGCTCGAGAACCCCTATTCGGCCGGCCTAAACTCTAATTGGTCAGGGAAAGAACGTCCGTGCACTCGAGCCTCGAAGCCTCTTCCCCTTCGCTATCTGCTCATTTTAGCATATTTGGGCCGACGTAAGCCAGAGACGAGAGCCAACTGGAGGCCATTGTGCAAGAGGGAGGACAGGCGGCAGCATTCTTTGTCCCCGAGTGCTTATTGTTGCTGCGATCGCGGCCGAGGCAACGCGACGACTCTCGCGACGAGCACTGCGGGCGAGCATCAGAGGCAGCAAGCAGACGACGCCGGCCGAAGCAGCGGGCCGAAGCAGCAGGCCGAAGAAGCAGACAGCGACGTCCGAGCACGGCAACGTTCCTCCGCCAGCCATCCACGCTCGCCCGAAGAAGCGTCCTCCGACATGGACCAGGCGGACATCCCGGCGCTGCTGTCGCGGCTGGCGAGCGACGAGGACGCGGCGCGCAAGATGGCCGTGTTCAAGCTGCAGTCGTCGATCAACGACCCGGCGTTTGCAGACGTGTTCATATCGACGGGCGGCCTGACCGTGCTGCGGCGGCTGATCCTGGCGACGGGGGGCAACACGCTGGCGTACTCGCTGCAGTCGCTGAGCCGGCTGCTGGAGGTGGACATGGGCTGGGACATCTTTGAGGGGCCGGCAGCGGGCGATCTGGTGGAGCGGATCGTGGAGCTGATCGTGACGAACCCGCTGGTCAACATCCTGCGCGGAGCCATGAGCATCCTGGTGGCGCTGGTCAGCCACAGCCAGTCGTCGACGGCGCGCGGCATCGGCGTCGGCATCGGCGCGGGCTCCGCGGCGTCGGCCCTGCGCACCAGCCCGCCAGCCAGCTTTGGCTTCCGCGCGCTGAAGCCGGCCGTGGCCGTGTACCCGCAGTTCTTTGAGCTGGTCATCCAGCAGCTGCAGTCCGCGGACCACGCCCTCTGCGCCAACGCGCTGATGCTCGTCAACGCGCTGATCCGCGACGCGGTGTCGGGCGACCAGATGCCGGGGGGGGGGACTACGTCGGCGGCGACATCGGCAACGACATCGGCGGCATCGGCATCAGCATCGGCGGCATCGGCATCGGCGGCATCGGCATCGGCATCGGCATCGGCATCGGCATCGGCAGCATCGGGAGTCGGGGCGAGCTCAGTCGGGGCGGCGCCGCCGGCCAGCGAGGAATGGTCAAAGCTGATCAAGCGGCTGCAGGACCTGGGCCTCATCAAGGCGGTGTACAACCTGATGCAGAGCTCGGCGCTGCAGGACCTGGCGCACCCGCTGCTCGAGTTCCAGTCGCTGACCAAGGTGCTGCTGCGCAAGTGGCGGGAGGTCAAGGTGGACCTGGAGCGGCCGGAGCACCGCCGGGCGCTCAAGGGCCTGCACCTGGCCAGCGCACCCGACCGGACGGTGCACCACAACACCAGCGGCGGGGTGCTGTCGATCGTAGCAACGGGGGGGGAGAGAGGAGGAGGAGACGGCGAGGCATCGGCAGCAGCGACGACGACGACGACGACGACGACGACAACGACGACAAAAGCCAGCCGACGACACAACCCGGAAAAGTGGAGGCGGCTAGGGTTTGAGACGGAGAGCCCGGCGGGCGAGTTTGAGGCGGCAGGGTTCCTGGGGATGATGGACCTGACGGACTACGTGCGCAAGAACGAGGACGGGTTCCAGAAGCTGCTGCTGGAGCAGTCGTCGCGGCCACTGAGCCAGCGGTGTCCGGTGGCGCGGGCCAGCCTGGCGGTGACGCTGACGCTGTACGAGCACTTTGAGGTTGAGCGGGCAGACCTGGACGACCTGAGCAAGGACCTGCAGGGCTACTACCGGAGCCTGGACGGGGTGGGCGGGGGGCGAGACGGCGGGAGCGGGGCGGGCGGCAAGGACATGGACCGGATCTTCCGGCCGCTGGTGCTGCAGTGGTCACGGCTACACACGGCGGGGCTGCAGGCCTTCTTCCGGCTGTGGAAGGCGACGGGGGCGGGGCGGGAGGACTTTGAGAAGGTGGCGGAGCTGGTGCGGATCCTGGTGGAGCAGGTGGTCGGGCAGGCCGGGCGGACAAAGGACGTGGCCGAGGTGGAGGAGGAGCTGCAGGAGCACGACTGCGGGCGGCTGCGCGAGCTGCAGATGGGGCTGCTGGAGCTGTCGTTTGAGGACCAGTGGGGGACGCACCTGCACCAGGTGCGCGAGGAGCTGCGGGTGGAGGCGCTGCAGTTTGTCAAGGAGCAGCGGGTGCGGTGTCTGCTGCAGGGGGCGTGGTTCACGCGGCCGCTTCCACGGCGAGACCTGGAGCAGCAGGCAGAGCCGCGAGAGACGCCCGAGGGCGGGCGGCGACGGCTGTACGAGCCCAAGGGGTGGCGGTTTGTGAGGCTGTCGCACAACCGGCGGTATCTGCACTACGCAGACTTTGCGCAGCCGACGACGGGGCCGGATCCGAGCCTGGACGTGCTGACGGAGAAGGTGGACCTCAGCACGATCAGCTCGGTGGTGTCGAACGTGTCGGCGGCGGCGGCGCCGGGCGAGGACGGCGATGCCGGCAGCGAGGCGGGCCGGGCCGGGCCGGGCGGAGGGGGACGGCCACCCGTGACGACGGCGACGACGTCGACCAAGATCACAGTGTTTGCGTACGAGAACGCGGAGGAGGCGGCGCGGACGGGTAGCCGGGGCGGCCAGGGGACGGCAGCCGGGGCGGCAGAGACGGCGGACACGACGGCCAGAGAGGTGGCGATCCTGACGCTGCACCCGCTGAACCACTCGGTGGCGTCGGAGTGGCTGGACGGACTGCTGATGCTGCTGCACCAGGCGCCGATCACGGCCGAGACGAACAAGCTGGTGGCGCTGGTGGGCGACTACGGGATCAAGATCCGGCTGCTCAACGTGCGGCTGGAGGCCGTGTATGCAGGGCCGCCGCCGGGAGCGGGCGCGGTTCCGAGCCGGAAGGGCCTGGACGACGACTACTTCTATCAGATATAGGGGAGAGAGGGAGGGAGGTGGGAGGTGATAGGTGAGAGGTGAGAGGTGAGAGGTGAGAGGTGAAAGGTGAGAGAGAGAGAGCGGGAGAACTGTTGATCATAGGGCAGGGAAGGGAAACAGGAAAGGGACAGCCGGTCGAGAGCCTGCTCGACAGACAGCTTGCGCTTGCTGAAAGATACCCCGTTGGTTGGTGCCCAAGATGCTGTCTCTAGAAGAGGGTGGACCAGGCTGCTGTATAATATGTAGAGCTGATGGGACCAGTCATCAATCTAAGTTTTTTTTTGAAGCTAAGAGCAACGTCTTGCCGTCTGCCTGCCCCGCACTGTAGGTCCTTCCGCATTCGGACTAGTGCGGCCCGCCACCCCATTTTTAGTTAATTAGATGAGAGGCAGCATCGCATCGCAGCCTTTCCTCTTGCTTAGTCCAACCCATCAATCATCATGCACAGGACGCCCCGCCGCCAGGGTCGGCCGCGTGCGGCCCGGACGACGCCGACAAGCACACACACAACGCCGTCCACGCCCTCCGCCCGCCGCCCGCCGACAAGCGGCCACCCGTCGCCTGGCCGTGGCACGCACGGTCGCCTGGAGGGCGGCCGCTGGCTCTGCGACTGCACGCCGCCGCGGCTGGCAGCGCTGCGCGAGACGCGCAAGCCCGGGCCCAACCAGGGCCGCTCGTTCTACACGTGTGCGCAGCCGGACCGCCGCCGCCAGTGCACGTTTTTCCTCTGGGAGGACTATGCCGGGACGGTGACGGGCGGCGGCGACAGGGGCAACAGCAACAGCAACAGCAACAGCAGCAGCAACAACGGCAGGGCCATGGCCACGCCTGCGAGCACGTTCCGCACGTCCATCGGCCGACGGACGACGCCCGAGGCCGAGCGCGACCGGCCGCTGCCGCCGACGCCGACGCCGGCCCAACAACGCCGCCCGCCGCAGCAGCAGCAGCAGCGACAGCAGCCGTCGCCGCCGTCGTCGTCGCGGCAGCGCGTCTTCACGACGCCCACGAGCAGAGCAGGCGCACCAGCCGCCGTCGCCGACGCCGCCGCCGACTCCGACGACTCCGACGACTCCGACGACTCCGACCAGGAGCCGCCGCCGACACCGACGCCGACGGCCCGGACGCGCCGCCGCCGCGACTCGCCGCAAAAACCCCCGAGCAGGCGCGCCATCACCGACTACTTCCGCTCGACGGAAGCAGGCTCGGACGCCGCACCACCACGACCCGCTGCTGTCGCCCCGGCTCCGGCTTCGGCCCCGGCTTCGGCCCCGGCCCCGCCGCCGTCGCCGTCCTACAGCGACGCCGGCTTCGACAGCGAGCTCGAGCGCGGCTGCATCGCGCTGGTCGACCACGTGGAGCGCGAGACCTGGCGCGCCGCAGAGCAGGAGCACACCGACGCCGAGGACGGCCCGGAGGCGGCCCGCATCGACGGCGACACCCCGGCCAGCAGCGGCCGGCCCAACGGCGTCGTCGTGCCCACGCCGGCGCCGCCGCTGCCGCCAACGCCGAGCCGCCGCCGCCGCGGTCCGCACCTGCTGCTTGCGCGCGACCAGCGACCCGCCGTCGTGGCTGCCTCCAACCCGTCGTCGACGGCCACGTCGTTTGCCACGTCGTTTGCTACGTCGTTTGCTACGTCCTTCGCCTCGTCCGCCACAAACGCCACAGACGCCACAGACACGCCTCCATCGTCCCTGCCGTCCAGCATAGGCATCAAGCGGGAAGCTGCCGAGGACGAAAACGAAAACGACCCGTCCTTCTCGCCTACGCCTCCCCCGTCCTCCAAGAAGAGGAGAACGACAGTCGACGGCGTCCCGCAAGACAGCGCCGTCGCCGTCGCCGCCCTCGACCTGCTCGCCGACCAGCCCATCGACGCTCGCGTGCGCCGCCGCCTGCGCAGCTTGCTGAACGACGCCTTTGCTGCGGACGCCGGCTCGCCACTGTGACCCCGGCTGTCTTTCTATACGTTTTCTTGATACCTCTTTCTGCTTGATGATACTAGATACCACTGATGCCACTAATGCCCTGTTGCCCAATATACAAACATGATGCTGCGCTGCATGCTGGTCGTGCTACTGGTCGTGCTGCCTGCCGTATTCCCTCCCTCTGTGCATGCGTCATTTTACTGCCCGTCTCTTTGCCCCCGCGCTAGGGTATCTATGATGCTCAAATGCAGGAACTCCAAAACACACTCGCTCCGCTTCGGCCCCTAGAACTTCTTGCCCAGACGAGAGCTCCGCACCGGTGCCGGGAGACACGTGACCAGTCGATCACGTTCTGGACGGTAGTTGTTAGCACGTGCCCGAGACAAAGCTGCCGGAAAGCTGCCGGAAAGCTGCCGCCGCCGTCACTCACCTGCTTCCTCGCCAAACAAAATCGAAATGTCGTCGTGCTCGCCCGGCAGGTCCGGCATGTCCAGACACACAAACGCCGTCTCGTCATAGCCGCTGCCGCCGTCCTGTCCGGAGCCGGCAGCGCTGTCTGCCGTCCGCAGGCGCGGCAGCGGAAACTTGGCGTCGTCAATCTTCAGCCCGGCCTTGCTGCCGCGGCTGAACGCCTCAAACACGTCCGTGCCCTTGAGCACGAAGTTCATGCACTGCCCGTAGTGGAAGTCCTGGAAGAACGCCAGCAGCTGCGTCACCTTGGTGTCCGGCTGCACCACCACCTGGATCCGCGTCGTCCCTGCTTCCCACTTCTTGTGGATCGGCACCACCATCCGCCGCCGCGCAATCGCAAACGTCACCGCCGTCCCGTCAAACACCACCCGGTATCCCGTGATCGCCGCCTGCACCGCGTGCAGGTCTGCCGCCGACGAAAACCGCAGCAGCCGGCATGTCGCCCCCGCCCCCGTCGTCCGCAGCCCCTCCGCCAGCTCGCGGCCCATCTCCCGCGGCACCTGCACCTCCGACACGGCCACCGTCAGGTCCTTCTGTGGCTGCCGCAGCAGCGCCAGGCTCGTGCTGTCCCGCACGTCCAGCCGTATCTTCAGCTCCCCCGGCGCCACGTTGATCCGGTCCGTCAGCGTGCAGTCCCCAAACTCCAAGATCATCCGCAGGCTCTCCGCAAGCACCGTCGGCGCGCTCGTGCTGTCCGCCTCGTCGTCGTAGTTCACCACCCGCAGCCGGTTGAACGACAGCTTCTTGAAGACCGACAGCGCGCTGCCGTGCCCGAAGCCGGTGCCGGCCTTGCTCGACACCGATGCCGCCGTCGTTGCCGACAGCACCTGCAGCGACGACACCGAGACGTCTGCCACCACCCGCTCGCTGTTCTGCAGGGCCGTGTCGGCCAGCAGCATGCAAAACCGCGTCCGCTCGTCCTCCGTGCCAAACGACAGCACCATGCTGCCCTTGGACCGGCTGTTCTCAAACCGCAGCAGCAGCGCCGGGTCGCCGTGGTCGCCCCGCAGGAAGCTGAACTGTACCGGCGCCTCCGGCGCGTACAGCTGTGACGCGCCGTACAGCGTCCGCGTCCGAGTTCCCGACACCACTGCGAACCGAAAGCCGCGGTGGAAGTTGCGCCGCCCCGTCGCCGCATTCTCCGACACAATCTTTTCAAACAGCGCCACCTCGCAGTCCGCCACGGCTTCTTTCGGGAAGCTGCCCGTCGGCGACCCCGTCTCGAAATACTGGAAGGCCTTGAGCGTCGTGCGGAACGCTGCATGCTCGTCTTTGCGCGGGTACAGCTGACTGTGCACCTTGGCCCCAAAGTCGTACATGCTCCACAAGAGCCCGTAGTCTGACTTGGACAGCTGGATGACGAGCAGGAACCCACGCGGCATCTTCAGCTCGAGCGTAGATGTATCGGGGTGCCACCGGATGTCGTCCCACATCGGCCCCGACTTCTTCTTGCCCTGCACCCGCAGCTGCACCGTGCCGTTCTGGCTCGCAATAATCGCCTCCAGCGTCGGCATGTCCTGCGGCCGGGCCACGGTCAGAAGACAGGGGAAGTGGAGTCGCTGTTGATGTGCCGACGACTCCCGGCCCTGCTCGGTGAGGTACACGTCGGCCCAGACGCGGCTGAAGACAAAGTCTTGCCCGTTGTCTGTTACCGGTATGGTCTCCAGAATCGTCATTGGCGATACAGCCGAGGCCGACGCAGCCAGGCTTGAACCCCAGTTCCCCCACAGGAGGGCAGTCACGTCGGAGCTCACCGGAGGGTACACTGCCCAGATGGCCTTGTTGATGGTCTGCGGCAGGAGGGCGTCCTCGGGCGGCAGCAGATCGTTGCGCTTCATCGACGTAGAGAGCTTGCGAAGATTAGACATGAGGACGGAGCGCACCTGCCCAACATCTGCGTCAGCAGGACTCTGCTTCGTGGCAAGAATATCCGGCAACACCACCTCCAGAACCCAGTACGACTTGGCCAGGTCTGCATACGCCTGCTGCATGGCAAACTCGCTGCCGCGGGACAATGCCGCACCTCCACCACCCGCCGCCGAGCGCTCTCGCATGACGTTCTCCAGAGCCATGCGACCAATGACAAACCACCACAACGCCGCGCGAGCGAGATCTTCGGCCGTGCTTGCCGACAGCGGCCTCAGCGTCTCGGAATGCAGGCGAAACAGCTCGAAGAGGTGGCGCATTCGGGACACAAACAGCTCAAAGGTCTCGTCCAAGGCAGACTGGGCTGCGTCGTGCGTATCCTGCGTTGTCTTGGAGGAGCTGTAAGGAGCATAGGCGCCACGCTTCTTGATAGAGAGGCTGCCGCTGGCATCTCGACGGAAGACGCTGTATGATCGCTCCATAGAAGACATGGGAGGTGAGTCGGAGGGCGGGCTGTGGTCCTGGGCCAGCTGCTTGTAGCGGTCAGAACGCGTGTGCTCGGGGGACGTAGGCGAGGACGGATCCGAAGACGGCTCGAACTCGAACCGTTTAGGCGGCGCTCGGTGTTCTGGGTGTCGCGGAGGGGGGAGTGGTGGCGGCGGTGTGTTCTTGGCCGGCGACCTTCTGCTGGGGGACGGCGGCCGCTTTTCTTCGACTTCCGGGCTGGATGGCGGGCTGACACCGGCGCGGAGGGCATTGGCCAGAGCGCGGCCCTCGGCCTCACGCATTTCTGCCTGGTGGATCTCGATAAAGGATCGGCGGCTGTCGTCGCGCGTCAGGACGGGAGCCTCAAGGAACGGGGACGGAGCTAGACGGCCGGCAGGTGTCTTTGCAGGAACAGCTGGGTTCCGCCCAGGCGAGCTGGGAAGAGATGGCAGAGACGGCAGAGACGGTGCTTGCTCGTCTTCCGGCGAGGAAGGATCCGAGATTGTCGAATAGCCCGTCTGTGTTCTCCTCAACGGGCGAGGAACAAAGGCGTCGTCGCCGTTGGCCGGACGTTGGTACTGTTGTTGTGGCCTGAGAGGCGGCTGTGCCGGCGGCTGCGGCTGTTGCGACTCTATCTGTGACTGTTGCAAGATGGACCGTTGTGATGGCGGGATAGGCAACGGCGACCGTATCGGCATGGCCATGGCCTGTGGCTCCGTCTGGAATGGTGATGCCGAGGGCTTGGCGGCACGGGCACGGCGTCGCTTGCTGATCTCTATCGTTGGTATCTCAGTCTCGTCACCGCCCTCACCAATGATGTCGGGGTACGTGTCGGCAAAGCGGACGACGAGCCCTTTTCTATTCCGCCTCGACGGCCTCGACGCCGAGTAGCTCGGCGGAGGGCTGTGGGACCGCTGGCTGCCCGGCAGGCTCTGCTGCGACGCGTTCGGGTAGTCGACGGGTAGGGCGTTTGGGTACCGGGAAGCAGCCCGGGTGTCCAGCTTCGCCAGCTGGGGCGGCGCGCTGTGCGCGACCTGGAAGGTGTCGAATGTAGGGAGTGTAGCAGCAGGGGACGGGGAAGGCGAGTATGCATTGGCGTGTGCGGCGCTGCCGGATTTCGAGGTGCCGTGCAGGAAGGCATTGATCTCGGCGTCGTCGCCCGTCTTCTCGTTGGATGCTTTTCGGTCGCGGCCGCCAAACAGCTTGCCCATCAGGCGGCCTTTTCGTGACCGGTTGTCCTCCGAGCCAGGCATGACGGAGGCGGCGCCATGGTCACGGTCCATGGCCGAGGGTCAGGCGGCCGACAAGCAGTTGATCGGGCGTGGGAGGGGAGAGAGGGTGTGTTGAGCAGGCGAGGAAGAGGGAGGGCTCGGCAGACGTGAAAGGCAGGGAAAGCGCTGCTGACAAGACGAGGTGTTTCCCAGGCGACAGTCGAGGAAGGGGCCCGACAGAGAGACCGGGGGGTCTATCCGGAATTGTCTTAGGAGGACAGCTGCGCTGAGCCGTGGCGGCTACCTTTGTCGGCTGCCTTTGTCGGCGAGGACCCTTTTGTCGAGTGGTTGGGCGCAGCAGTTAGTGCGGTGAGTTTGCGGGGAAACTGGGCGGCAAGAGTTTGGAAGGACAACAAGATATGCCACGATAGGGGAAGGCGAAGGAAAAGCCCAGACTCCAGGAGCACATGGGGAAGACGGCTTGAGTCGGTGTTTGGCCGGTGTCGCTTTCCTGCTCGTCTATTTTGGTCAAATCTCGTACCTCCCGCTTCTGTCATCCCCTGCGATGTTTCAGAACAAGACAGAAACCGCGATTGTCCAAAACCGGCAGAGCCCACCGTCTCCACTCTTTATATCTGTGGCAAGATATACGAGTTCGAAGTGGTCAAATCCCAGCGTCAACGCCAGCGGTCTCTCCCGAAGCCGCGGATGTTCGCTGTGGAATGGGCTGTGGCGAGAGGGCAGACGAGATAGGAGCAGCGTGCACAAAACGTGCGGAGCGAAGACAGCGGCCAGACATGCTGCTGTACCACTATGCATGTACAGGACGGTGAGAGGACCTGGCCAAGCTGAGGCGCCCCAGCAAAAACGCCAAGAACGGTCCACATCGCACCACATCGTACCGGACGGCCACTACGAAGCCAATTTTACGATTGGGCATGTCCCATACGAGTTCATGTAATCTCTTGCCTGTGCGCTGCTCCTCTTCGTCCTGTTCCTCGTCGTGGGTGGCGTGGCCAGGCGTGGCCCGATTGCCAGGAGCAGGTTGGTCGGTGGTGAGTTGATAGCGGGTTAGCGGGTTACAGCGCCTGGGTCGTGTGTTCGTGTTGTGGAGAGTAGCGCCTGCCACAGGCCTTCAGGCCTTACTCCGTACACGAGTACGCGTAACATATCTTATGTATCTTACATGATTAAACACTTCTAGCCTGCGTTCCAGCCCATCCCAACCCACTTCTCGACCTTCGTGTTTCTTGTTCCCAGCGCCGTTCCCCGTATTGGCGTACGCAAGATATCTTTCACGGCGTTAAATTTGTCGGCCCTTGTTGTTTTCCCTGCAATTAGCCGCCTCGCCGCCCTGTCCTGTGTCGATCGTGGTTTACCGTCTGCAATGTAAGATACTTACTCGTAAGCAAATTAATGCCAGCTATCTTATATCTTATACTATGTAAGCTCTAAGAAAAAAAGGGTCTATCCCTATCCTGGCATGTGATTGCGTGTTGTTCGCCAGGTGAGGCTTAACCCGTAGCCCAGCCTTTGTTTTGGTTTTTACTACGTCGTATGTAAGATACGAGTATTGTTATTTTGCCCTGTACCTTGCTCTCCGGCCCATCCTGTCAACCTACCAACCAGAGTCCAAAAACAAAACGCCCGCAACAGCTTATATTAGCTGTGTCGTTTGTCAGGTTGAGGCAGACCCGCCCATTGAAGAGAAAGGAATGTCTTATTCCATGGAAAAAGGGAGACTCCAAACGCTTACGTAGTCTTTCGCCCACTCAGGCTCTCCGTCAACCCCTAACCATTACAATGTCAACCGGCATATGGGTCATTCCTTTGCGATCGTATTAAAGAACCATTCTCACCAAACGAAACCCTTGCGACGTCAGCCTCTCTGGCTGCTGGCAATTCATCTAATGTTGCACGCTAAGGATAATTGCATCGTCGTATGCATACATAATCATAGCTGCAATTGGATTGTGGCGCAGCAGTTCCCCAGCCACATGGCAATCGGATGCACGTGCCCGGCAGGTGAGCCCGTTAGACTGCCCCGTGCGCTTTACCGCATCAACGTCATCCATTGCCCCGCAGCTACCTCATGGTCCATGCTGAACTCCGTAGGTCACATCCCACCCCCCAAATCTACCTAAGCCTGGAGAAGGTTGAAAAAAAAAGAACGGAACAAAAAGCAAGGGAAACATAGCTGCAGGCCACACAACGAAATTTCGCGGGGTTCCCCTAGGCATTTCTCCATCTTCTGGCCTTGCAGCTCCGCCTTTCGGGCTTTCCTGTTACTTCCTGCCCATCCGGTTGCCTACTTGGCCATTCCTCCTTTATCTTGCCCGCCTAACACCTGCTCCCTCTACCCCGGTTTACCGCTGGAACCCCAAGAGACGACGCTTCGTTTCCGTTCTCGCCAGACCTCGAAATGTTAAACATAGTGGGAAACACGCGTCGTCGTGCAGCTTCCAATGCTAGTACGCTGTCCCGGTCTCTGCCCGGAGAGGTCCCGGGCCACTGCCCGCACCTTCCCGAGAGATCACCCCCGATAGATTTCCTTTGAAGGTTCCCTGAAAGGTCGCGTCGCCAGCATACACACTGACATGATCTCAAACCTTGCAACAGGCGCTCATGCAGCCCAGCCCGGCGAGGAAGTCCAGGAGGATGATACGCTCGTCGTGGAGCCCGAGCAGGGAAATGGTACGAACCGAGGATACAATACTCTGTGTGTGCTGTAGCTGTTCGCTGACTTCTGTGCCCCAGTTCTGATGCATATCATCTCTCAGCTACGGCCCGGTGCTGATCTAAGCAGGGTTGTCCTCCCGACCTTCATCCTGGAGCCGCGCAGCATGCTGGAAAGAATAACGAATTTTATGTGTCACCCCGAAATGCTCCTCCCCATACCCACCATTGAGGATCCTGTTGAGCGATTCGTGTCTGTCGTCAAGTTCTACCTGAGCGGCTGGCACATTCGGCCTCCGTGGGTCCCCCCTCTTTGTCCCCCCTGCCGTCGCAATGTGTACACGACAACTGACCGTTTGTCTTCCAGGGGTGTGAAAAAGCCACTCAATCCCATTCTCGGTGAGGTCTTCACGTGCTACTGGACCTTCCCGGACAACACCCGGGCCTATTACATTTCCGAGCAGACCTCGCACCACCCACCAAAGTCCAGCTATTTCTATATGGCCCCTGGGCATCATATCCGTGTCGATGGCACACTAAAGCCACGGAGTCGATTTTTGGGCAACTCCGCCGCCAGCATCATGGAAGGGACAGCGGTCTTGAGTCTGCTGAACCGGAAAAAAGACGGCATCCCGGAACGATAGTACGCTTTTCTTGGCCCCCCATTTGGTTACATTGCTAGGTCGAATCAAACACAAAATCTTTGCCGTCTGGCTGACAGCTTAACCCTTCTTGTCTAGCATTCTTACCCAGCCAAACATGTACGCGCGGGGCATCCTCTTTGGCAAAATGAAATACGAGCTGGGGGACCACAGCTTTGTGCGCTGCCCCGATCTTGGCCTCGTTGCGGATATCGAGTTCAAGACCAAAGGTTGGGTGAGCGGCACGTACAATGCCATTGGTGGTGTCATTCGGAATGAGAAGACTGGAGAGGTATTGCGCGAGCTGTCCGGTCTGTGGAGCGAGGAGATGTGCATCAAAAACTTACAGGTATGCTGAGAAAGAGGGGACCGTGCATCAGGGGTGTCGGGCAATCACTAATATGATCCGACCCCTAGACGGGAAGAAAGGAAAAGTTCTTCAACGCCCTGCGAGCCAAGCCGTCATCGCCGTCAGTACGGGCAATTGCCGAGCAGGGTGAGCGAGAATCGCAACGCCTCTGGCAGCAAACGGCCCAGGCAGTGAAGGAGCGGAATCACGAGCTGGCTACGGTTGAGAAAACCAAAGTAGAGGACATGCAGCGCGAAGAGACCGCTCTCCGGTCGCAGGAGGGTGTTGAGTGGCATCCACACCTCTTCCGGCGCGTCAAGGGCGGCCCCGGCGGCCCCGAAGAGGGCGAAGAAGATTTGGAATGGATCATCAACGCTCAGATGTGAGTTTCCCATTTCAGTTTTGATATTTCTTGCATACCTATCAGTACAATAACTAACAGTCCTCGTCTAGTGACGGCCAAACTGCCGCCGAACAAACGGAGCAGATTCTCGCAATTTATCCCATCCTGCCGGGTCAGAAGACAAAGCGTGGCAGCGTACAAGTGATACCACCTCGAAGATCGCAAGATGTAGCACGTGGTGGCGCCGCATCTGCGCCTGCCGACGGCGATCTGATTGATGTTGGTCAGAACGACACTGCGCCTGCCACGGCAGCGACAAACGGGAAGAGTGCCGACAGTGATGAGAATGCACTGCACACCGCCAGTCAGCCATCTACAACGGGCCCCCTGCTTGATTTCCACGAATCCATGGGCAAGGCTCTGCCGAATGTTCAGCGGTCCGACACAGGCGCGTCATCTGGTGCATTTCACGATGCACATAACTAGAAAGGTGGCTGGAGGCACATGTTGATGATTTTGGTTTGGCTGTGCTTATGCAAGTTTTTTTTTTTCTCGGGTGTGTCTCCTTAGGTTTACCATTCTTTGGCTGGCTCTGGAATCTTAGATACAAGCAATTTCACAAATCTATGGCGTAGTGTGGAAGACGCGCCCGGCCGTGGCCCCAAAGATTATTCTCATTTACATATGCCCTAATCTTTCCGCATACTGTGATCGACAGGATCACCATGAACTCGGCCGTGTGGTGGGTAGCGGCCTCAATGGCCAAAGAGATAAGCATACTATCCTCTCGGGGCTGAGACAGTATCGACATTTCAAGCTAAAAGAAAGAAAACTGGCAAGGTTCGTCGACTTGAAATATCTTACGCCGACGAAGATCTCAAGACCCAACTACAGCTGCCGGACGCTGCAGGAGCGGGTATTAGCCCGCTGCTGAAAATATGTCCTAGAAACTACGTGTTACTCGTAGAGCGTTTGCAGCGCGGAATCGGGAACGGATACTTCGGTAAGGGCATCAGCAATACAAGTCCGAAGTCCGCTTCGATAAACCCCGGCGCCGACCGTCAGCATCGATGCATTTCGTCAAGCGTATTAATAGAAGACCCGCCAATCGACGGCCACTCCTAATCTCCGAGATACCAAATATGCGTATGCAACGATCTTGCTATGAGTACGGAGTAGCTGTATATGCCGGGGACGATCTACGCCCTAACAATATGGAAGGCAAATGATGTGGGCTGGAACCTCTTGCTATTGGCTGTGGAGAAGCGGAGTGCGGAGTACATAGTAAGATACTGTGCAGAACATCCATTGGACAACCTTTTCAGCTGGAATGCGATCTACGCAACATATTGTGCTTGGCTGTCAGTAACACTCCGCTAACATGGAGAACAAAATTGGGCTGTGAGTAAGCTCAACTGTATAAACTGTTGTGATTCTGCACATGTCTCGTACAGTCCGTAGCCCGAGAATGTATGAAAACTACGGAGTAGTGACCATCCTATATTAGCCAACGTCATAGACGCTGAGGCTATCTTACGTCAACGGTTGTTTATTATCCCTCTTTTAATACCTTCATCCCTTGCCACTTATTTTCTTCCTATTTTGCCATTTGTCTCCCCGAAGGCTATCATAGCACGCTCCGAAATCAACAGTGTCAATCATCATGGCGCGGCCAGCAGCATCCCAGGAGAGCCTGCGGTTGGCAGAGTCTTCCCAGTCATCGGAGGAGCCAAGCCACGCAGAGTTCATGGCCATCCGAACGAACGGGAACGAAGAGTCCGATGCGGGCACGTATGCCCTTCAGCGACGGGACTCGACGGCAATGATGGAAGAGACCGATGTGCAGGAGCTGCGAATGCTCGCTTCCGTCATATCACAAAGACGTCGTCAGAGCATGGCCACCGGCTCCGAGGCTGAAAACGAGGATGTCTGCACCATTGAAGCTGCCTTGGATCCCTCGAGCAAATCATTTGACCTCGGAGTATTTCTACGCCGAATCATCGAAGAGTTTCGCAAGGAGGGCTTCAAAGAGCGGCGTCTAGGCTTTTCCTACAAGGACCTCACCGTGTCGGGCACCGGAGAGGCTTTGCAGCTACAGAGCACGGTGGGATCCATTCTCCAGATGCCGCTGCGGCTTGGCGAGTACTTCAGCTTCGGAAAAAAGAGCCATAAGACCATTCTTCACCACTTCGACGGCCATGTCGAGAGCGGCGAGTTGCTGATCGTCCTGGGACGACCAGGATCGGGATGCAGCACCCTCCTCAAAACCATCACAGGACAACTGCATGGGCTGAATATCGGCGAGCAGTCGACAATCGATTACAACGGTATCCCTATGAAGCAGATGATTAAGGAATTCAAGGGAGAAGCGATGTATAATCAAGAGGGGCGTTCTTTCCGTTTCTGTCGTCTCTGCCGTTTACATATATCATCCCGAATATGGCTAACATCCCTTTAGGTCGACAAGCATTTCCCCCACCTGACCGTCGGCCAAACGTTGGAGTTTGCAGCTGCAACACGCACGCCCTCAAAACGAATCCATGGCATTTCACGCGATGAGCACATCAAGCAGGCTGCCCGGATCGTCATGGCTGTCTGCGGCCTGAGCCATACGTACAATACGAAAGTGGGCAACGACTTCATCCGGGGTGTGTCTGGTGGTGAGAGGAAGCGCGTGAGCATTGCCGAGATGATGCTTGCAGGATCGCCTATTGCAGCCTGGGACAACAGGTGAGTGGCTGCGCTGCCGTTAACAAAACTGCGACCGCCGTAGTGAGCTAACGCTTGTTACCTTCTTCTTTCGCAGCACCCGTGGCCTTGATTCCGCTACCGCGCTAAAGTTCGTCCAGTCTCTGCGGCTGGCTGCTGACTTCACCCACAGCGTCCATGCCGTGGCCATCTACCAGGCCAGCCAGGCCATCTACGACCTGTTTGACAAGGCCGTCGTGCTCTATGAAGGTCGTCAGATCTACTTTGGTCCAGCCCCTACAGCGAAGGCTTACTTCGAGAACATGGGATGGCACTGTCCACAGCGGCAGACCACAGGCGATTTTCTCACATCCGTCACCAACCCGCAGGAGCGAACCGCTCGCGAGGGGATGGAAAACAGGGTCCCGCGGACGCCAGAGGAATTCGAGGCATACTGGCGCCAGTCGTCCGAGTACAAGGCGCTCCAGGAAGCCATGAACCAGCACGAGGCCGCGCATCCCATCGATCCCCATGGCGAAACGGCCATACAGATGCGCGAAAACAAGCAGCAGCGCCAGGCAAAGCACGTGCGGCCCCAGTCGCCTTACATTATCAGCGTGGTCATGCAGGTGCGCCTCACCACCAAGCGCGCATACCAGCGCATCCTCAACGACATCTCGGCCACTGTCACGCAAGCCGCTATGCAGCTGATTCTGGCGCTGATTATCGGATCTGTATTTTACGGCACTCCCGATGCGACTGCCGGCTTTTACGCCAAGGGCTCAGTGATCTTCCAAGCTATTCTCATGAACGCCTTGACAGCGATTTCTGAGATCAACAAGTTGTATGCCCAGCGTCCCATCGTCGAGAAACAAGCCGCCTACGCCTTTTACCACCCTTACACGGAGGCTTTGGCTGGCATTGTGTCTGATATACCGATTAAGTTTGTTACGGGAGCTGTCTTCAACATCATCGTATATTTCATGTCGGGTCTACGACGCGAACCGGCACAGTTTTTCCTATTTTTTCTCATCACATACACCACAACATTTGTCATGAGCGCCATATTTCGCACCCTAGCTGCCGTTACAAAAACCGTTTCTCAGGCGATGATGTTGGCCGGCGTTATGGTTCTGGCTCTTGTCATCTACACCGGATTCGTTGTCACTGTGCCGAAGATGCATCCGTGGTTTAGCTGGATCAGATGGATAAATCCTGTCTATTATGCCTTTGAAATTCTTATTTCAAACGAATTCCACGGGCGTTCATTCACCTGTTCGAGCATCATCCCCGGCTACACACCCTTGGTGGGCGACTCCTGGATTTGTTCGATTGCCAGCGCAGTTGCTGGGGAGCATACTGTCAGTGGCGATGGATTTATCGGCGTCCACTACAAGTACTATTGGTCGCACGCCTGGAGGAATTTCGGTATCCTTATTGCATTCTTGGTTGCCTTTATGCTTATTTATTTCATCGCTACCGAACTGAACTCGCAGACCACCAGCGCGGCCGAGGTCTTGGTATTCCAGCGTGGCCATGTCCCTGCATATCTTATGAACGGAGGTAGCAAAGCGGCTGTTACAGAAGACATGATAAAAACATCGAAGCAGGAGGAGGGAGGAGAAGAAAAGGCTGATGCTATCGTGGCACAGACCGATATATTCACCTGGCGCGACGTGGTTTACGATGTCCCGATTAAAGGAGAGAACCGTCGACTGCTTAACCACGTCTCCGGCTGGGTGAAGCCCGGCACTCTAACGGCGCTAATGGGAGTTAGCGGTGCTGGTAAAACAACACTGCTCGATGCTCTAGCACAGAGGACGACTATGGGTGTCATTACTGGCGATATGTTTGTCAACGGAAAGCATATTGATGCCAGCTTCCAAAGGAACACCGGTTACGTCCAGCAACAAGGCAAGCAGTCCTATAAAAAGGAGACATTTCGCCCCAACTCTGCACAATGGTCGTATGGCTAACAAAGACAGATTTGCATTTGTCGACGGCAACGGTTCGTGAAAGTCTTCGTTTCAGTGCCACGCTCCGCCAACCTCAAAGCATCAGCAAAGAAGAGAAGTTCAGCTTTGTGGAGGAAGTGATCGATATGTTGGACATGCGGGACTTTGCGAATGCCGTCGTCGGTGTCCCTGGCCAGGGACTGAATGTTGAACAACGCAAGCTACTTACTATTGGTGTCGAGCTGGCAGCAAAGCCGAAGCTGCTTCTCTTTCTCGACGAGCCCACCAGCGGTCTCGATTCACAGAGTTCATGGGCTATCTGTGCTTTCCTCCGCAAGCTGGCTGACCACGGCCAAGCTGTGCTCTGTACGATACACCAGCCCAGTGCCGTTCTGTTCCAACAGTTTGACAGGCTGCTGTTCCTCGCAGCTGGTGGCAAGACTGTCTATTTCGGTGATATTGGCGAGAACTCGCAGATCCTGCTAGATTATTTCGACGCCAACGGCGCTGAAAAGTGTGGTGACGAGGAAAACCCAGCCGAGTACATGCTGAACATTGTCAACCGCGGCAACAACTCGAAGGGGGAAGATTGGCACAGCGTTTGGAACAACAGCCAACAGCGCCGGGACGTCATGTCTGAAATCGAGCGCATCCATGCCGACCGCGCTGTGCAGTCGCCTACCGCACACGATGATCCGCACTCCCGCGACGAGTTTGCCATGCCCTTTAGTGCCCAGCTATCTGCGGTAACAACTCGTGTTTTCCAGCAGTACTGGCGCAGCCCAAACTACGTATTCTCAAAGTTCATCCTCGGCACTGTGGCTGGTCTGTTTATTGGCTTCTCGTTTTTCAACGCCGACGGTACGCTTGCTGGCATGCAGAACGTCATCTTCGCCGTGTTCATGGTGATCACAATATTTTCCACCCTGGTCCAGCAAGTAAGATAGTTCTACCCAAGATCCCCAGAACGACGAGTGATTTGATGCTAACCTTTTGTTAGATCCAACCGCACTTCATAACCCAACGTGACCTGTATGAGGTGCGAGAGCGTCCTAGCAAGGCCTATTCATGGAAGGCTTTCATGATCGCCAATGTCATTGTCGAATTGCCATATCAGATCCTGACTGGCATCTTGACTTATGCCAGCTTCTATTATGCGGTTATTGGCATTCAGTCATCTGCCCGCCAGGGTCTCGTCCTCCTCTTTTGCATCCAGTTCATGCTCTATGCTAGCTCCTTCGCCCAGATGACTATCGCCTCTCTGCCTGATGCGGAGACCGCCGCCAGTATCGTCACACTTCTGCTCCTTCTCAGCCTTACATTCTGCGGCGTCCTCCAGACACCATCGGCATTTCCGGGGTTCTGGATCTTCATGTACCGTGTCAGTCCGTTCACATACTGGGTCGCGGGCATCGTCTCTACCCAGCTTCACGGTCGTGCCGTCGATTGCTCTGAGTCTGAGACGAGCATCTTCAATCCGCCCGCAGGAATGACATGTGGCGACTATATGGAACCATACCTCACAGTAGCCCCAGGGAATTTGCAGAACCCTAGCGACACCGAGAGCTGTCGGTATTGCTCGCTGAGGGTGGCCGACCAGTACCTCGCGCAAAGTGGTATCTACTATAACCAGCGTTGGAGAAACTTCGGAATTATGTGGGCATACGTCTTATTTAACATTTCTGTTGCCGTCCTGTCATATTGGGCTTTCCGGGTCAAGAAGTGGAATCAAGGAGGCAACGGCGCCAAGAAAAGTTCGGATAGCAAAAAGGCGGGAAAGTCTTGAGGCGGAGAAGCAGCTCTATCTAGAGCCCTTTCTTTGCGTTGGTAATTTTTGTGCGGCCGCAGTCCTGTCCTGGTCATCTTCGTTGCATTAATTATACCGTGAATATTGGACGTCCCATTGTCCGCTCTGATATTGTCCAAGGCGACTTTACGGCTCGTGGTGTTGAACATGCCCTTAAACATTTACAAACAGAACAGGTCTTCTTATTTCCCTGAAAGCAAGCCATTATGAATATACATACAAACTGGAAAGTTTACAAGTCCCAAAATCGAAAATATCGATCCTCGCCTAAACTCCTTCGATGCGGTAAATGGAAGTTGTGAATGTACCAAGTATTCACGTAGTGTTGGAAACACATCCGTTTCTCTCCGAAGGTGTGCTGCGCGTGGGCGAAGCCTAATGCTTGCCCGGGTTTCTCTGCACCTCCTTCTCCTGGGCAGTACAAGTCACATTCGTACAGTTGCTCAGAATCGCCGCCGGGTCGGCTCCGGAGAGGGCGACCGGCTGACGCTTCTCGCGTCGCGACCGCGCAGCTTCAACCACTTCTTTGTGGCCAGCTGCAGCTCGCCATCAAGCTCCTCGCTCGGGTTTTTGCGATGTATAAAATTGCAATACCCGCCGCGGACACAGCCTTCGCCCGAATTGAGTCGACAACAAGCTTCCCTGAAATCGGTAACGGGCGACAGCTCGCAATAGATGGGGCGAGCAGCATACCAACGGCCATTCAAGGTGTCGCAAGCAGAAGCAGCGCTTTCCTCGTACTTGAAGCGGGCATAGACGTTGCCGACAAGATGATCATTATTGTTGTCACAAACGACGAGCTCCTCCAGCTCGCCGTACTTGCAGAGCTCACACCAGATATCTTCGTAGAAGGCGTCAAAGTGGTTTTGCAGCTGCGAGGCGTTCATGCCATTGGAGACGTTGGCAGGGTTCTGGTACAGGTTGGGCATAAGGATCGTTTGACTGTAGGATGGCTTGACATGCTTGCGGGAGCAGCGGTCACCGTGGCGGCAGGCACCGATCTTGTAGTAGAAAGAACAGTTGACCTAGAGGAAGAGCGGAGATGTTAGCAAACGACCATGACGTCGGTGATCGTTGGCTATTCTTGCGAGTGCTTACCTTGTCCTGTTCCGTGCCGAAAATGGACGCAAGAAAGTTTGCCATTTTTGTTTCTTTGAATATGTGTTGGATAGTAGCAAGCGTTGATCTTGTGATTGAGATTCTTGGGAGGCACGATCGTGGAAGTCTTTGGACGCGGACTGCGATACTGGAAAATAACAAATGCAAGGAACGCCACAGAACGCCACAGAACGCCACAGAACACTATCTCAGAAGGTCAGGTGACCGTACCACGGTAGCCGAGGCGTTAACGGATAAAATCTCTTTATCCTGTCTTAGTCATACGATACTCCGTACATAGGTGACACGTTTCTTCCTATCGCATGTAAAGGATTTCACCAGGCATTTTGGGAGTGCGGAAATTAATGGTAGGCTTGCGGCCAGTTGCAGGAAGCGAGAGGACGGAAACTGCCAGTGGCCACAGCAGGTTGTACAAGTACAGGGTACAATGCCGGTGGTGCAACACATCTCGCCTGGGGGACTGGTCTGCAGACAGCGAGAGGCGCTGAGGCAACAACACATTCTCGACATAATCCTTGTCTGGATTCTGCATGCTTCCCCCCAGGAATGGGGCCCACCCACAGTCGCGGTTGAGATCTGCATTGATCAAGCCCGGGATTCCAGGGCGTTCCTCTCCAGCACCTTAATTCGGTTGGAGCACTTGTGCGCCCAAAGACACAGAAACGCGTATGACAAGCATTGCCTCGTGAGTAGCCATTTATATTGCTGCATATAGTTCGTCCAATCCAACTGTGATATATTGAGGTGACTGTGCCAAATGTAATTCGTACGAGCCATACTACTACTCGTATGTATAAGGCGCAACACAGTGAAGCAATCCCCAACGATCGCAGCCACACTAGCCCACTAAGAACGTGGGATGCCGAGTGTATCGTCAGGAGATCGGCGGTCAACCTCACAGCTCTGCGTAGGCGTCGTCAGCTTCCTGTCTACTGCGGTGGGCCATAGAACAAAATAAACTGCGCCGATTTCTGTTTATTTCGTTAGCGCCTGCCTTAGCCACCTCGCATGTCTGTATCTACGACGAGAAGACACGACATGTCTCCCAGCCACTAGCTGCTCATGCCAGGTCTCCGCTTTGCAGGGATATGAGCGCATTTTCAGCTGGTGAGCACGTCCAGTTTCCACATTTTTGAACGTTGAGTTCCTGACGGAGTAGTAACAGCCAGCTTTTAGAGGTCTTGCCTGATGCTTGCAATCTCCACGATGCGGAAACCGAACACTGCAACAGTCAAAGTCAGACAAACAAAGCTATTTTCATTGTACGCGCACTGTCGGAAATCCGTCTCCGGATCCTACATACGAGCACCTGTGCTCTTCGCTTCTGCAAGGTTTTTATTGGCGCAAGAGAATAGATATGCAAGCACGCATTATTAGACTGCAAGAGGCCGGCCGTGCTCTAGCTGCTGTGCTTTTGGGCCGATCCCTCGCACTAGCCGGACCAGCATCTATCTTTCCCCAGCCTCCTTTCGGCTGGTCTGCTGGGGCAGATGAGGGCAATCAGAGTACGACAGGTACGAGTTGTTTGTTTGCAGTGGCATGCCACGCTCCCGGACAGTCTTGTGCCGGATGGACGTACAGCCACGAAGACCGCGCGCACTTACGCGGCCCTCATACATGCAGACGGACACGCCGATTGCCCTTGGCCCCAGGCCCGGCTGTCACGGTCGGGGAGAGGGGAGAGAAGAGCGGGGTGTAGATCGGAGACCGCGATGCAGGCTGCCAAGACTATGCGCTGCGGCATCCGAGCGTGCTTTGGGCGGCGAATGGTCCGGGGAGGGGCTCTTCAGGCTTTTCCTCACACGATTCCTCTTCGCATCTGTCCGTCCTCGCACGAGCAGCTGCACTCGTGCTGTGTACTCCGTACGAGCAGGGTGTTCGTGCTAGTGTGTGCGACGGAGCATCTGTCTGGCGTTGCCGTCTCATACTGAGTAGACAGCTCTTTTTGGCGTATCTGTCACAAATCATATTTCACATTGAGATGGATCGCGCGGCGGCAGTCAGCCGCTTGACGGAATGCTCATTGGGGAACGAAGTCACTTCAGCAAGGCCGAATTTGCCACGATCCTCGCTTTCTGCCATGCTTTCTTCTGTGTTTTTTTTTTGCCCTCTCCTCTGCTTGCAGGCAGTCCGCACTAAGGTGTATAGCCGGTCAATCCCTGCCTGGGCCTAAGCTAAAATACAGTACCTCGTAGCTTCAGCTTGTGTACAACACCTTTTTCTTCCCCTGCCACGTCTTCCCGCCGCTGATCCAGCTACAGCTCGACCGGGGTTGGGTGGCCCGATCTTTGCTGCCTTGCTGTGGGATCGGCCGCGCCTGCTGGAATTTCTGGGCAGTGGGTATCTGGTGCCCCACTTTCTACTCTGGCTGTTACGCTGGCCACACCTGTATTCAGGGCAACGACGTATTATTGCGACATTCGTATATCGCAGCTGATGCCTGCTGTGCTGGGCCGCGTTGCCAGATCTGTGGGCTTCCGCTGTGTCGGAACAGCTGGTCGACATCCGCACTCGTACTATGTACAAGCCCCGTAAAATTATGCCAGGCAAGTACTAAAAATATGACTACTGGTTGAGCTTACAATTTTCCCTCGGTGGATCCATCTACCTTTCTGTTCGTTGTACATACATATGCTCGCATTTGTGTGCATCTGATATGTATCTTCTGTGTGCTGACTTGGCATTCACACTGACGTAGTTGCTGGGCCCTTTGCTGTGCTTTGTTCGCCCTCGTGCCTTCCCTCCTCGTATCTCGAACCCGCTGTCTCTACTCACCTCCTCTTTTTCTTTCTTGTCTTTCCCTCTTTTCTCCTTTTTTATCACCTTTGTTTTCTTTTTTGGGAGGCATCCCTGCGCTCAACACCTTTCGAGCTCCTTGCGTCTTATTATGCTCTGACCCACACGTCAAAACAATCAACGCCCTCCCCATGCTCTCTTCATAAGCATCCAACACCAGCTAGGGTAGCTCAAACTAAAACTAAAATTCAATTTCCATTTTCCATTTTGCATTTTCCGTTACCCACCCCCTCTCCCTTTCTCTTATTGTCTCTTATCTGCGCCTCGTTTGCTCTTCTGCCCGTTTTCTTTTTCTTCCTCCCCCTTCTCCTCTTCCCTTCTTCTGTCTCCATTTCCCGGTGTACCTACACGGCCGTCACCACAGCTTCGTGCCAAGCTTCTCGATTCGGCAGAGCAGCTTCCCTCTCTCTCCCACAGCTGGACACATCTCATCATCCCCGTGCCATTTGTTTGTGGTGCCTCGTCTGCGGCTGCGACGAAACGAGCAAGCTCCAACCCCACTCCTACTGCTACGAAACCGTTTCGTCGTCGCTGCAGGAGACGCCAGTCAGCATCGCTCTGTCTATCCTCCTTTTTAGCAGAGCGACTCAGCACCACCGCATCAGTTAATTGGATATTTCTGCGTAGCCGCTGCTACTTTAGCAGCTTGCGGACTACCATGGCGACGAGTACTGAGAGGACAGCTGCCGAGCTAAAGCAACAGGGTGCCATCGAGGCTGCCCAGAAGCCCAACGGCGCTGTCACCTCTGCAGAAGCTCAGGCAAAGATTGTGCAAGAGAGCAACAAGGCCGGTATCATGGCTTTCAGTTTCGACCCTGATGCCACTCCCGAAGAAAAGAAGGCACAGGCGCGGGCGGTACGTTTCAGCTTCCTTTCGTGCCCTCTCTCTCCGTCCCCATGCTAACTCGAGTCGTCTAGGCTATCCCCGAGGGATTCCATAACCCGAAGCTCGTCAAAGGACTCGCGATAGCCACCGACATCGACGACGGTACTGCGCCCACCTACGACCTCCCGACCCCGAGCAAAGCTGGTGCCCTCGACGTGTCGGCAGAGAAGTCCGGGCAGGGGGACAATGGGAATGGCGTCGAGATGGGCCCTGACACCACCGGTTGGGCTCCCCAATTTGGCTGGCCCTACGAGTCTATTGCAGATGCTCCTTCGATGCTCGAGCACTCTACATGGCTCGAGGGTCAGATCCCTGACAAGTTTTTTGGCGACTGGTACTACAATGCGGGCGTCATCGTCTTTGCCTGCTTGAGCTCCTGGTTCGTTGCCGTACTTGGTGGCGGGTTGGGCTGGATCTTCATCATCATAGCTGCTTGCTCCACCTACTATCGCACCTCCATCCGTCGCGTGCGCCGCAACTTCCGAGACGACCTCAATCGCGAACTGTCGCTCAAGCGTCTCGAAACCGATACGGAGTCCCTTGAATGGATCAACTCATTCCTCGTCAAATTCTGGCCCATCTACCAGCCCGTCCTGGCCCAGACAATCATCAACTCTGTTGACCAGGTTCTCAGCGGCGCTACCCCTGGCTTTCTGGACAGCCTGAAGCTCAGCTCCTTTACTCTAGGCTCGAAGCCGCCCCGCATGGAGCACGTGAAGACATACCCCAAGGTCGAGGATGACATCGTCCTCATGGACTGGAAATTCAGCTTCACCCCCAATGACACCGCCGATATGACCTCTCGCCAAATCAAGAACAAGGTGAATCCTAAGGTCGTGCTCGAGATCCGTATCGGCAAGGCCATGATCAGCAAGGGCATGGATGTTATCGTCGAGGACATGGCCTTCTCCGGTATCATGCGTCTCAAGATCAAGCTGCAGATTGCTTTCCCTCACGTTGAGAAGATAGAGATGTGCTTCCTGGAGAAGCCTTCCATCGACTACGTCTGCAAGCCTCTCGGTGGCGAGACGTTTGGTATCGACATCAATTTCGTCCCGGGCCTGGAGAGCTTCATCCTCGAGCAGATTCACGGCAACCTGGCCCCCATGATGTATGCCCCCAACGTCTTCCCTATCGAGGTGGCCAAGCTTCTGTCTGGTTCGCCCGTCGACCAGGCCATCGGAGTCATAGCCATCACTATCCACGGTGCCCAGGGCTTGAAGAACACGGACAGCTTTGCTGGTAGCATCGATCCGTATACTGTTATCACTCTGAACAAGCGACAGCCTCTTGCACAGACCAAAACCATCAAGGATACGACATCACCGCGCTGGAACGAGACACACTACATCATTATTACGTCTTTCAACGACTCTCTCGACATGATTGTCTACGATTTCAACGACTTCCGCAAGGACAAGGAGTTGGGTGTAGCCTCGTTCTCTCTGGAAAATATAGAGGAGATCAATGACTATGAAAACGAATCTCTAGAGATCATCGCTGGTGGTAAGGCTCGGGGCAACCTCTCCTGCGATATTCGCTTTTTCCCTGTCCTGGAGGGCGAGAAGGGTCTCGACGGGAAGATCGAGCCCCCTCCGCCATCTAACACTGGTATTCTGCGCTTTAGCGTTGAGCAAGCCAAGGATCTGGACGGAACCAAGAGTTTGGTTGGCCAGCTCAATCCGTATGCGAACCTGCTGCTGAACGGCAAGGAGATTCACACCACGAAAAAGCTCAAGCGCACCAACAACCCGATTTGGGATAACGGCTCCAAGGAGATTCTCATTACCGATCGCAGGGCAGCCAAAATGGGTGTTGTCATCAAGGACGAGCGAGACATTGCAGGCGACCAGGTTATCGGCACCTACCAAATCAAACTGGATGATATGCTCGACTTTATGGAGAAGGGACAGGACTGGTACAATCTGGCAGGCGTTAAGAGTGGCCGTGTCAAGATGCAAGCCCAATGGAAGCCTGTTACTCTTACCGGCGTGTCTGGTGGAACGGGTGGCTACCAAATACCTATTGGTGTCATGCGGTTCCATTTCATCAAGGCCACCAGCCTCCGCAACTTTGAGACATTGGGCAAGTCCGATCCCTATGCCCGCGTTCTGCTCTCCGGCATCGAGAAGGCCCGTACTGTCACCTTCAAGAACAACCTTGATCCGGAGTGGGATGAGGTGCTGTACGTCCCTGTTCACAGCACGCGTGAGCGGCTGCAGCTGGAGGTCATGGACGCCGAGACTATGGGTCGTGACCGTAGTCTGGGCTTGGTTGAGGTCCATGCCGGGGACTACATCTCCGAAGAGGAGGATGGCTCCTTTGCGGTTAACGACATCAAGAAGCAGCACAATGACGGACTTCGTCTCCATGGCAAGGGCATGCCAAAGGGCGTACTCAGCTTCACAGTTGCATTCTTCCCCTGTCTCAATGTCGCTGATCCTGAGGAGGAGGAGGAGGAGGAGGCGGAGGAGACAGTTGAGGCAAGCAAGGATGCCAAGGAGGGCGGCGCATCCGCAACTGCTCCGGCGGCGGAAGCGGTGGCTGAAAAGGCTGCAGCTGCTCCTGCGACGCCGACAAGCGCCCAGGCGAACGGTGCCACAGTCGAGGAGGTCGTTGCGAGAAAGTCTGCCGAGCCTAAAAGCCCCCCGAAGATTTGCCTGACGCCCGAGGAGCTTCTCAAGTACGAGTCTGGTCTAGTGATCTTCAAGCTCATGGAGGCAGAACTGCCCAAGAGCGACACGCAGATCGAGATCTTTGTTGACGACATGGCCTTCCCGTCTTACGTCTCGTCGAAGGCAGCATCCCGGGCTTTTACATTTGACGAGATGGGTGACTGCTTCATCCGGGAGCTGGACTTCTCGCGCCTCACGCTCAAGGTGCATGAGCGCGGTGAAAAGAAGGATGATGACAAGGACCGGACTCTGGCCCGGCTGACTGGAAACACGCTGGACACGCTGAAGCAGTGTCTTGTGAGTATACCCCAGACTGTTTTATGTTGTGTTTTTGTATTCTGCTTTGCTGACCGATTTAGAATAACCCGACGATTCTGAAGATGAAGGGCGAGGATGGCAAGCTTAGCACAGTAAAGGTTAGCCTGAAGTACATCCCTGTGCGGATGCAGCTGGACCCGAGCGAGAGCATCAACAACATGGGCAATCTGCGGGTGGACATCCTGGACGGCCATGATCTGCCGGCGGCGGACTCGAACGGGAAGAGCGATCCTTACTGCAAGTTCGAGCTGAACGGCCAGGAGGTATTCAAGACCAAGGTGCAGAAGAAGACGCTCAACCCTGCATGGAACGAGTTCTTCGAGGTGGTCGTCCCCTCCCGGACAGCTGCCAAGTTCGTGGCCAATGTGTACGACTACGACTTTGCCGACAAGCCTGATTTCCTCGGCGGTGCGGACGTCCGGCTCGACCAGCTGGAGCCGTTCAAGGCGCGGGAGGTCACGCTGCCACTTGACGGCAAGTCCGGATCCGTGCGAGTGCGCCTTCTGTTCCGGCCGGACTACGTCACGCGCGTGAGACAGGGTACCTCGACATTTTCAGGCACGTTTGCGACGCCTGGCAAGATTGTCACGGGCGTTGCCGGTGCGCCCATCAAAGGCGGTGCCGCCGTGGTCGGCGTTGTCGGCCAGGGTGTCGGCAAAGGCGCGTCATTCCTCCGCCGCGGATTCAAGAGCAAGAAGGATGACGACGGCAATGGCTCGGCGAGTGGCAGCTCGGTCGAGCTCGCGCGTGGTGCCTCGGCCAATGGCGCAGGGTCCACGGTGCCCAGCGTTATGGTGAAGCGGGCAACTGGACTGACGGACGCGGAGCCAACGGCAGACTCGCCTCCCGGGCCGGCGGTCAGTACCGCGGCCGGTGGTGCTACTCTGGGCGGACATTCGCGGACGCGGAGCATGGGTGCGTCTTCGATCCACAGCGTGGCTCCCAGCAGTCCGGGAGCCGGCCAAGCCGTGTTCACGATTGTGTCGGCCTCGGACTTCCCGCCGTCGGCGGACGTATACGTGACGATCAATCAGCTGGGTTCCCGGACGAAGGTGGTCGGCAAGACAAAGCACCACAAGGCATCTGGGGGCGGAGTCAAGTTTGACGAGACGTTCAAGATGACATGCACACCGGACACGCAGTTCCAGATCCAGGTGCGGGAGCATCACAGCTTTGGCAGCGACGACACGCTGGGCGAAGCGCTGTACGTGGTGGACGAGAGCGGGACGAACAGCGAAAAGGAAGTCAGGGTGGGCGACGGCACGGTGGTGATCAAGAGCAACTTCACACCAAACGAGCCTGCGGGCAACGAGAGTCCCAAGTCGACGTTCCGACGCAGCTTTTTGAGCAAGCGTGATTCGCGTGCCCCAAGTCGCGACGGCACGCCCGCGTAAAACGGGAAGGCAAGAAAAGGGAAACTGGGGAAACGGCTGTTATATAATGCGCTTGATGCTTTGGTTCTCTTGTGGGCGGGGGTGGTGCAAAAGCTACCTCGACTTCCGAATCTCATTCCTGATCTTTTAGGATACCTATTTGGCACAACCTGTTTTCATTTGTGAAACTATCTTCTCTACATACATTTCTAGTTTCTTTTCTTTTTCAGGTGACAGTAGGCCAGCTTTCTCGCGAGTTGCCTGCAAGAGGATGAGAGGAGGGACAGGGACAGGAGGCCGGGCGAGAACAACAACCGCCAGCAGCAGA
>JANSMH010000289.1:0-31118 GCA_029299595.1 Grosmannia serpens
GGTGGGGGGAGGGGGGGGGGGGGGGGGAGGGGGGGGGGGGGGGGGGGGGGGGGGGGGGGGGGGGGGGGGGGGGGGGGGGGGGGGGGGGGTAAAGGCATGTAAAGGCTTGGTGTCGTGTGGGATATATACGGCTCATGGAGTGAAGGGCAGGCAGGAGAGGCAAGAGTCGACGAAGAGTCTGCGAGCAGAGATGACTAAGAATCGGCGAGAGACACCCGCACCCGCTGCAGAAATCCGGATTTCTTGCAGCAAGCACACGCCCTCGATCTCCTCAGCGGTCTCTGCTCGCACGCTCTCTCTCTCTCTCTCTCTCTCGCTCTCCTTATCTCGCCTCCTGCTTACAGCTTCCCCTGAAAGCTCTTGGTGATGCGGCGCTCGACGGCGTTGAGGTACTCGGTGGTGGTGACGTAGTCCTCGCGAGCGGTCTTGCCGCAGGCCAGGGCAAGGTCCTTGGTCATGATGCCGTCAATGTCGACGGTCTCAATGCAGGCACGCTCCAGGTCGTCGGCAAAGGCGACCAGCTCCGGCGTCTCGTCGATCTTGCCGCGCTGGGCCAGACCGCGCGTCCACGCAAAGATGGACGCAATCGGGTTCGTCGACGTCTCGCGGCCCTTCTGGTGCTCGCGGTAGTGACGGGTCACGGTGCCGTGGGCAGCCTCCGACTCGAACGTCTTGCCGTCGGGCGTGATCAGCACCGACGTCATCAGGCCCAGCGAGCCGAAGCCCTGGGCGACAATGTCGGACTGCACATCACCGTCGTAGTCTGGCCCGCCGGTTAGCACGTGTTCTGGAAAGGCACCACCGCCGTCTACACCGCCGTCTGCGGCGCCGGGACCCGTCCAAACTCACTCTTCAGCGCCATGATGTAGCCGCCCTTGCTCTTGATCATCTGGGCGACCATGTCGTCGATCAGGCGGTGCTCGTACCAGATGCCCTTCTTCTCAAACTCGGGCTTGTACTGCTCGTCGTAGTACTTCTGGAAGATGTCCTTGAAGCGGCCATCGTACTTCTTCAGAATCGTGTTCTTGGTGCTCATGTACAGCGGCAGGCCCTTGTCCAGGGCCAGCTTGAACGAGGCGTGGGCGAAGCCCTCGATGCTCTCGTCCGTGTTGTACTGGGTCTGGGCAACGCCACCGCCGCTCTTGAAGTCGTAGACCTCAATCTCCTCGGGCGCGCCGCCGTCGGCCGGCGTGAAGACCATGGACAGCTTGCCGTTGCCCGGGATCACCCGGTCCTTGGCGCGGTACTGGTCGCCAAAGGCGTGGCGGCCAATGATGATGGGCTTCTCCCAGCCAGGCACCAGCCGGGGGATGCGCGGGATGACAATGGGCTCACGGAAGACGGTGCCGCCAAGAATGTTGCGGATCGTTCCGTTCGGGGACAGCCACACTGCCTGTGCGTTAGCCAAGCCGTGTCTCTGCGCAGCGGGCGAGCGGGACTGAACGGGGAAAGGGAGAAAAAACGGGCACGCGGGCACAAGGACAGCAGGGAAAAAGGGCAAAAGGGCACGGGACAGAGGGCTGGTGGAACATACTCTTCTTCAGCTTAAACTCCTCGACACGCGCCTCGTCGGGGGTGATGGTGGCGCACTTGACACCAACAGAGTACTTCTGGATGGCCTCGGCCGAGTCGGTGGTGACCTTGTCGTCGGTGGCATCGCGGTGCTCGAGGCCCAGGTCGTAGTACTTGAGGTCAATGTCGAGGAAGGGCAGGATCAGCTTGTCCTTGATGTCCTGCCAGATGACACGGGTCATCTCGTCGCCGTCGAGCTCGACGACCGGGTTCTTGACCTTGATCTTCTGGAAGGCCGCCGTGGCCAGGCCGGCTTGCTGGGACGCCATGATTGCTGAAGGGAGTCTGGTGAAGGGAAGCTGTGCTGCTGCTCGGGTAGTTCTGGCTACGGCTGCGGCTCTGCGGGTGACGGCAAACGAGGAGGTGGGAGATGAAGAGGAGGGGAGGGAGGAGAAAGATGAAGTGAGGACCTTGGCAGAACGAGAGAAAATCGGGCCGGCGGCGGAGCCGCGTCGGCTGACCAGAGGCGACCGGAGGAGAATTAGGGCGCTCATAGTGGCTGTCAAGAAGGGGGAAGAAGCCTTGACAAATGGGGGGAGGGGAGCGATACGGGGTCTTCCGTGTGGTCGTGTGCTGTGCGTGAGAAACGGCTCGACGCTATTGGGTATGGCGAAAGACGCAAGGCAGCGAAGATGGATATGCGTTATCCGTATGTCCCTCGGTGCGTCAAAGTTGGTTTCTTAGCCGAGGATCAGCGCGGTTAAGATGCCCGAGGCCTAGCCTGCCTGTCGTAGGTACCTTTCTGGGAGGGGATTATAGCGCGACGAGGACGAAGAGCCGGGAGAGAACGGCAAGCAGCAGCAGAGGTCGGGTGGTAATTGGAGGTCTGCTTCGGTAGGACGGCGGCCGAGCGGAAACGAGCTGGGATTGTGCCGGTAGTGGTAAATATAAATAGCCACGGACAGAGCTGTCTGGGGGATTGAGGCTCGATGCGGGTGGAGCAGACGGGCTGTGGGCGAGCAGCAGAGGAATTGGCAGGATACAGAGAAGGAGAGAGAATCCAGGGAGAGAGACAGCCGAAATAAGAGAGAGAGCTTCTCCCTGCCGGTGCAGAGACGCAAGAAAAAAAACGGCGATATCGGCGAATTGAGCCTTTTTCTGGCAAAACTCTAAAATTTTCACTCCTAGCTGTCTCCACGTTGGCCACAGCTTATGCCTGGATCTGCAAATAACCATCAACGACGAGGTAATAATCGAATTGCGTACGGTGTCCTCGTAGGCTGCTGGAGGGCGTGGAGGGGGAAGATGTGAAGATTCTTTGCGAAGTTGGATTAAGGTTTGTTCTTGTAGATTTCTGCTGCACAGGCGACGACCACACTGGTCCTTTTTACTCAGTCAGCACCTTCCTCTGCTTCGCCGTCCGTTCTTTCCGTCTCTACACGAAAGCATCTTACGATGTACAGTGTACTAATCTGGCCATGAAAGGTCTGACAAAGGAGGGGTCACAAACCACTCGCACATAGTTGTTGCGCTGCTGCGGGGGAGAGCTGGCCAAAAACGGCAGGTGTGGGCTGCCGGGAACATGCAAGGCGTGGGGAAAGTACGGATTATTTCCTCCCCCATATTGATACATTCTAGAGGACTTGTCGGTGCCGCCTCGCTTGCTGATGGCAACCTCTTCCCCGCTTTCGCATAAGTACGGAGTATCGTACCAGGCACACCCGATCTGGCCGGCCTTGCCACGTCCCGAACGCCTATCGGTGATTACTAAGCATTGCAGTTGCTGTTCCGGATGTCAATGTCACGTTCCACGGTACATATTTGGATTGGTTCAAATAACCTGGATTGAAGGAGAACCTGAACAAAACTGACAAGAAACCTCATGACCCGTCCAGAGTAGACAATCATCACCAGCTGATCAACGACATCTGTGAGGCCAGGGGAGCTGAGTGGGCAAACTTGAAGTGAACAGACATACCCATAAGAAAAAAAAGAACCGGCAGGGCAACGAGAAAAGGCAGACATAGAGACATCAAAGTCATCAGAACCGTTACACATATTGTACATCAAAGAGATCGTGCTCCGCCATATCCTCCCCCCAGGGCGTCTCTTCGAAATCAGAAGCGTCTTGATAGGCAACGGCCATGGCAGCTTCTTCGCGAATCGTCCTCCGGATCTTTTCGATTCTGACCTTGCAGTCCGGGTTGTCACACATCCAGTCCAGTTCGGGCTCATCCTCCTTGCGCGACACCCGCTTTAAGCAGCGAGAGCAGCGCCACCATGTGAGGTCCACGCGGCAGTTTCTCAGTCTCATCTCTTCCACGGCCTTCTCCTCGTCTTTCTCGTCGGCTGCACTGCCAGCAAAGCCCTCGCCGTTCGCGTCGTCGGTGAAATCTGACGCGCCGACAATTATGTCGTCATATGCCGGACTATCGATATTGCTATATCCATTTTCGGTAGCGCACTTGTCGGTCTTCTCTGGCCGATAGCCCGTGGAGCTGCCGCTTTCCAGACGCTCCATCTTGACAGCCTTTGCCTTTCCACTACCGGCAGAAAACGACCCGTTTTTGGCCATGGCCGCTGCCAGATGGACGTTCACCCCCCGCTTCGTAATGTCTTCGTTGTGGAAGTCGCGCAGGTGCTCACGGTAGTGGTCCTTGCGGGAAAAGGGCAGTCTGTGCCGCGCGCAGTCGAAATGGTCGCAGACAATGTTCGGCTTGCCGCCCCCGTCCAAGTGGACGTTCCGCTCGTGGCGCTGGCGGTCGGCCGTACGTGTAAACCTCTTGTCGCAGCCGTCAATTGTGCATTTGCATTTCCTCTTCGGTGCACCATGCTGGCCTTGTCGAGGCTTAGGATTCTTGCCTCTCTGGTGATTCATACGCGGCTGCGGCGGATGGCTCTGCGACACGTCGAGTGGCGCGTCGCCCGATTCTGCTTTCAGTTCCGTGTCTGTAAGAACTTGCTGGCAGCCCAATTCTGAATCTGGCTCCTCGAAAAGGGTGTTCTCTTGGTATGCCCATGCGGGATCATACACGGCCGGATGCTGGGCGGTATAGCTGTGGTAGTTTTCATTGGGGATCCAGTTCGGGTCTGGTGCAACGATAGCTCCGGGGTGAGCATATAAATACATGATTGTCGCCTGATCATTGGCATCCATCGCACTGCTAGAGATACTCCCATGGCTTCCACTGGATAGCGATGGCGTCATGGGTGGAGAGACATCGCCGTGTTGGTCGTGAGTCTCTGCGTTGGAATTTGCGGTATGCCTGAAGCCCTCCATTCGAATTTGGCTTTAGTCGGCTGTGTTTATATCTGGGAGCCTGAAAGATAAAAGAAGAGAATCAAAGGTCAGGTTATAACACAGCTTCTCTGATCGAAGGGCAAGGCTCTCTTCTCTTATAGAGAAAGAAGGTGAGTGGCCACGTCAAGACACTGCTGGCTAGCTATGGTTGGCACAACTGGTTACTTCTCTAGAATAGCAGGAAACGAGGCGAACCGAATCTACCAAGACAGGAGTCAGGAAAATGAAATTAGAACCGGGGCCAATAATCGGGTATACAGGAGACGGGAAAGCTGCATTTATATCTTCAGATACAGGAGCATCAACAAGGCAATGGTGCCAAAGGATGATTGCAAAACGCAGATACGTGCAGATAATACCTAATAGGACAGACAGAAAGAGCTAGGACGGAAGGTACTTGTGTAGAAACATACTTTTCAAACTTCAAGTGGATATAAGTACACAGTATGGCCAAGGCGGAAGGAAAAACCAAGGCGGAACCTGTTGGACAAAAGGGGAGGAACTAAGTCATAATTCACAAAAAGACAGGTTATAGACTTACATTTCTTAGGCGTTCGTATCCTTTCTTGGCTAGGGTAGAATGTCCTTTTCAATATTCCATCATGTTTGCGAAAAGGGGGGAAAGAAAGAGTAGCAGAAATGCCAGCTGGGCAACCTGGCGAACCGACGATGGTAGAGAGCCTTGGAACCCAAATGGGGATAAATCATCCCCCAAACATTGATAATGCAGGACAAGAGAGAACAAGAAAAAGACTTGATATAGAAGGGGAAGCAAGAAGTTCATGGGTACTAAAGCCTCCGGCAGTGAGTGTGCATTGCTGTATGATATATGCAGAGCGTGCGGCCAGTGGCATTGTTATAGGCCAGCAGCTTGGCACGGGAACTCGGTGTTATACATTGGTCAGCGACAAGAACGACGGGATGTTCTTTTTGCGCAGTGACAAGTACCGCGCACAAATCTCGGAGATGCCAGTGTACAGAACAGCACGGCAGTAGGCCTCAGAGAGCACAGGTGTGGCGCTTCCAGAAAAGGGGAGAGCATGCGAGAAGGAGGGTGCCATGGCTAGGGGCCAGCAGGGGTAACAGGGGCAGAAGATGGTGCAGAGCCAGAACTCCAACGTCATGCAAAACGAAAGAAACAAGGCTGTCGCTATAGGTCGTGTGGACAAACGGTACGCGAACAACAAGCGAGAGCACCCCAAGACACGACAAGTATCTTCACGAGAGGAAGCAAGTCACAAGAGGTGCCACCGACAGACACCTAACTGCCTTTGGCATCTAGACGGCCCATCCAGAGGCTGCAGAAGAGAGCTGCAGGGAAAGCGTCCTTTTCGCGGAGTGTTTCATCCGTAGAGCCTGTGCGTGCTATCAGCTGGCCGCTCATCGTAACCTGTCGAGCCAGCGGATAGGACGGATGCCTGGAAGGGGGGGAGGGGGGGAGGGAGGGGTGTAGAAAACGAGGCCGACAAGCGCTGCCACGTAGTTGGTACAGGTGTGCCTGTCTGGACGCCTGGCGTTCTGCCTGGCCAGTTTGTGACTCGCTCGCCGCAGAGGCGAGCTGGTTCGCGGCTTGCAGACAACCTCACCGCCCCCGATTCTCGGCAATGGGTGTGCTCGTATACAGTGGCCAGAAATACAGAGATCAAGAAGGATCAGAGGCCTGGAAGGCGGAGCTGGGGCTGGCGGGACGCATCTGCCAAGGGTGAGAAGGAAAAAGAAGTAAGAAACCCGGCAGAAAGGACAAGAGGTCTAGAACAAAAAGGTGTGGTCGCAGACGTGGAAGGAGCGAACCGACTGCGGGCGAGGCTGCGCAATTGCGCACAGTTTGCGCACAGCCCAGATGGGTGGGCTGCTCCCCAACGGGAATAAACTTGCTGCAGGCTGCCCACCCGTATGGCCTGCTCCGTAGAGTCGCAGCCGCCTTTTTTCCCTGGTGAGATGGCCGTTGTGCGACAGTCACGACCCGTCCACACCGCAGATCGCGGGACAGGTCCGAAGCAAGACCTAAAACCGACGGGTTCTTGCATCGCCAGAAACCAGTGCCTTGACAATGCGAGCAACGAAATCATGCCATTTCCCCGTTCTGCCGCATGACAGCGTGCACAAGACGACGGCAGCATCGGGCACGAAGCGCAATGTGACAGCACCACGGGAAATAGATGCAAGAAAAGAAACGCGAGCGAGAACCGAAACATCGTGAGCCCAGACGGCAGACGTGGACTCACATGCCGACAAGTTGTCAGAGTCAGCCGTCCATCGGACAGGGTCGCGCTACCAATTCCCCCCCCCTCCTTCAAGGATGTTGAGAGGGTAGGCCCAGAGATGGGCAGAGACAAAGGAGTGAGCAACAAGGTGTGCAGAAAAAAACAAAACAAAAAAAGACAAGACAATCAAACACGCGTCCCACCCTGGACAGCTGTTCGCGTGCCTGGGCATAAGCCGGTGTCTCTGTCTCGGATTCCGCCATGCGAAGAGGGCAGAAGTTGAACTTGTCAAAAACACGACAACAATGGCGACGACCAATGCTCTATATACCCGTCCTTCGGCCCTTCTTCGTTGGTGCCTCACGGATCCCAAGCATTGGAGCCCAACGTTGATGGCCAATTCTGTCCAGACAAACAGAGCTTACAAGGGAAAAAAAAAAACAGTCAAGCAGACGCCGGCCCTGCTTGCTGGCCACATTCTGTCGGTCCTACCATGCATGCAGCCCAAGGCACAGGCGGCCGGCCCAAGCGATGGCGAAAACGATGCGAGAAGAAGCGGAAATAGTTGCACATTGCCGACCGCAGATGGAACCCAAGAGGGATAGGGCTGTGGCGCAGGATCGTGGACGCGGCGCGCCTCTGCCCAGCAACCGGCACGCGTGCAGGCTGTGACTGCATGGGGCGCCAGACCTGCATGCGGAGCCAAGGAAGCGGTGGGAAATATAAGGCGAGGACGGGGCTACATCTCCGCTGCACGTAAGCCCAGCACGCTCCCAATGACAGCTTCGCCACGCCAGCTTGGTGGTGGCCTGCTGCAACGCAAGATCAAGGCGATCGTCCTCCTTGGCGTGCATTACTCGTGTTGCTTGTGCCAATGGGCAGTCAGCACCTATCAGGGCAAAGGTGCTAGTGCGAACTTCACAGGAGAACCGGGCAGGGACACAAAAGGCTGTTTCTGGGAAGCTGCCTTCGGGTCTCGCCTCTATGAACATGGCCGTATGATTTCGCCCTGTATTTTGGAAGGCGGCGGAAAAGAGGAATGGAAACGAGCAGAAGGAAAGCAGGCAGGGCGGCCATGTCTGCCCTCGCTTTATTGCCAGTTTTTTGCATCTCCTAGAACCATGCACCCTCCTTTCCTCTCCCAGTTCACTCCATTTAAATGATTCTTACTGAAGAAAATAACCGTACCCGGGTTCCTTGTCTCGATGGAAGAGAGAGATGAGTGCCAAATAGCAAGCCAAGCCACGTTGAGGGAAAATAACAGGAAAGACAAAAAGACTGGAAATCATAGCCGTACGGTGGCAGGGCCTTCGAACATGAGAGTGCCCTTGCTGCCGTCGGTAGTAAACGCCGCCGTCACTCCGCCCTCTCTCCGTTTTCATACGTCGTCTTCAAGGAACTTGTAGACAAACTTGAAATCTGCTTTCCTCCGGTTCATCCTGCATGCCGAGTCAGCAAGGGGGGCTTGGGACGTGGGGGATCTTCCGTCCTGCTTACCATGTGCTCTCGTAGTCGAAGAAGCGGTAGGTGCCCTGTTCAAACTCCTCTGTGATGCTCTTGGGCTCCTCGTGCCGCTGGAACCAGGTCTGGTACTGCTTGTGGAAGCGCCAGCTCATGTCCTTGAGCGCCTTGGCTGCCAGGTACTGCTGGTATGTCCCCTGCTTGTAGTAGAACACGTAAAAGAGCGTGTCCGGCTCGATGCGCGCGTACAGCCGGGGGTCATCCAGCAGCGCCAGAGGCTCTTGTGGGAAGTTTGACGACGAGTGGAACCGCACCTCTGGGTGGTATCGGCGCGGCAGTTCTGCGTCCAGCGCCTCTGGCGCGCTGGTGGCTGACTGGGACAGCATGCGCTGAGCCGTTGCCTGGTTCGTCTGTGGCGGGCGGCTCCTTGTCACTTCAAACGACTCGACCAGGTCCTGTAGTGAGGAAGGCAGGTGGTAGATCGACTCCTCGTCCGCCGGCTCCTCCTCCTTGGCAGCAGGGGCAGCCTTGACTCCGTTTGTCGTTCCGTTCGTATGCGAGCCTAGAAAAGAGAAGCCGTCTCGTTAGCAACCGGTTCGTTCTGCTGGCCTCGCAGGCCTGCTGCGCAGTCTCACCTCTTCCTGCAGCATCTGCCGGCTCGGGTGCTGGTGTTGAGGTCGTGGACGCTGATGCGGACGCTGCCGCGCTCTTGCCTCTCGCTGATCTTACGCTGTCCGACTTTGCTGCCGAGGCGGCCGATGCTGCGCTAGACACCGCTAGGGGCGTTGCCTTGTCGGCTTGCTGCTGCTGCGGCTGGTGGTGGTGGTGTGGCTGTGCGGGCGGTGGCTTTGGCGAATTGGCTGCGCTTGCGTTCGCCCTGCTCGCCTGCACTGCGGGCAACGATGACGGTGCGCCAGCGGCGGGCGGCTGTGCTTGTTGCAAGGGCCCGCCTACGCCTGGCGGTGGTGGTAGCGGTGCTATGCCGACATTGAGCTTGTCGCTGGCTGCGGCGGCCGCGGCTGCGGACGCATACTTGAGGCCCTCGCCTGCTGGCCGCGCCGGTATGGATGCCGGCTTCATGGCCACGGCGGTGGAGATTCCATTGCTGAGCGTCGGTAGAGGGGTGTGCAGCGTTGCGAGTGTTGGCAGGGGAGACTTTAGCTGTGCCGACGGGCGGCGCCCAGACGATGAGATGGATGCCGAGTCTGTGGCGGTGCGCGCCTTGCCACTACTTGTTCCGGGCAGCCTCATGTCTAGGTCGCCGAGATCGCCTTGTATGGATTGGGCGTCCTGTGACGACACCCTGTCGTCGCCGTTCAGGCCGAAGCCCTCCTCCTCCTCGTCGAGATTCAGGTCGTCGTACATGGTGTCGTCCTCCATGAACTCGTCGTTCTGGTTGTCGGTGACGTAGTAGCGGATGCTCTCCTCCAGGTCGTTGACCTGGTCGACGTCGATGGCGCCGTTTTCGAGCGAGCGCCGTAACCGCTCCAGCTTGCCCTGGTGCCACTTGTGCCGCTCGATGATGCGTTCTATCTCGGCCATGCGCTCGGCCTTGGCGCCGTGGATCTTGCCTCGCTTGACGGTGGCCTGGATGGCCTCGCCCTCGGCCTCGAGCGATTCGATCTGCTGCTCCAGCTCGTCGACCTGGGAGCTGAGAAACTCGCCGGTCTCGACCTTTGCCTGCTCCTTCGGGTCGAGCTTCGTTGCCGCGGACAGGCCTTCTTTGGAGTAGGCCTTTGTCTTCATGGCCTTTTCCACGGCCTTGAACCTCTCCATTTGCTGTGCGGCAGTGTTAGCCGGGCCCCGACGGTTCACCCACCAGCATCCGCGCTCATGAACCAACCGTTTCAATCAGCCTCCGCTGCTCCATCAGCGGGCCCTTGTCCTTGATCTCGTTGCCGGCCGCCCATGTCTTGATCTGGTCTCGTAATCTCTGCAGCTTCTTGATCTCGCGCTTGAGGTTGTCTTCCAGCTTTTCTTTTTGTGCCGGGTTGTTGGACTGCTCAATCTTCTCGTAGATGGCGTCGAACTCGGACACGCCCTCCGTCACCTTCTTGAAGCACTTGTCCACCTCCTGCTGTAGTTTTCGTGCCGCCATGGCGCCGAGGCCGGTCCGGCTGCCTGGTGGTGGGTGAATTGTGAATGACGACTGTCCTTGCGTGGCGTCGATTGACACGCAGCAGAAGGAAGAGAGGCGGACGGGTTGTGTTCGGACGCTCTGTAGCTGCGGGCAGGAAGCGGGAAGAGGGACCAGCTGGGGGTGTCCGGGTCTAAATGGCGCACGTGTTAGAGGAGGACGACAAGGACGCTTCCAATGACCGACGAGACGACGATGCTGCTCCGGAGAAAAAGGGTTTTCGAGCCTTCCCCCTCGTTGTCATACGTCAAGGGCGGAGTCGAGATCTGGTGCCTAATAATGGCTGGGTGGTAAAATACGCAAGTCCACGTACCGGTTCCGTCTCGTATTCGAACTCCACGATGTCACGAAAGGGGCGAGCGAGGGGCAGTGTAGGTTCGGTCGGCCGTGATGTGCAGGAAGAGAGAGCCTCAAAAGGGTGCGAAAGGGCATGTGGCCGTGAAAAGGGAAGATTCGGTCGTTTGTTCATAGTTGGCAGGCGCGATCGAAACGGAAAAAGGAAAAGCGGCCAGTCTGGCGAGCTGGAAAAAGTGGAGACCGAGCACCAACAGGGCCTTGAGGCGTGGCAGATTTAGGCGCTGTGCCGGCACAGAGGATCGAGGCTGGCAGACGGGATTGTGAGGCGTGTTTCGGCCGGCCTCGCCACATTGCCGGCAGGTTCTACTGGCTGGCGCAAACGGCCCATGCCGCGGCTCGGCGTGCTGTGAGAGATGGTACGGAGGGGGATGCTCTATGGCTACTGCATCTTGACTTGCATCTTACAGCTTGTACAAGTCACGTGGCTCGATTGTGGGTTCTCAGGCCAATTGGTGTCCAAACTTTGAACTGCGATGCGCGACCTTCCCTGCTGCCGGAGTCGTATGTTTTCGCTCGTAGTCAAACACGGAAGAGACGAGACGGGACGGCCGGAACACGCATTGGCCATGAAAGGCGAGCATATCTTACAGCGGCGACCCCCCTCGGCACGGCCGTGCTGGCTGACAGAGACCCCCCTCTAGCGATACTGCAGCGCGTGCTGTCGGCCTCGGTGACGGTCGAGAAGGAGCTCGTGTCGTCCATCGGCAAGGGCGTGCTGGTGTTTGCGGCCGTGGCGCCGGGCGACACGGAAAAGGAGGCGGCCTCGCTGGCGGCCAAGATTGTCAAGCTGCGTCTGTGGGACGACGGCGAGGGCGGCACGGTGCGCGGCACATCTCCCCTCCTCCCCCCCAAACGTCCTGGCCGTTGCTGACGGGCGGTGCGTGTATCAGTGGAAGAAGAGCGTGCAGGACATTGGCGGCGAGATTCTGTGCGTCTCCCAGTTTACGCTCCTGGCATCGACCAAGAAGGGCAGCAAGCCGTCGTTTAGCGGCGCGATGGGCGGCGACGAGGCCAGGCAGCTCTACGACCACTTCGTGCAGAGTGTGCGGGACGGTTACCAGGCCGACCGCGTGCAGGACGGCGTGTTCCGCGCAAAGATGGAGGTGGCCCTCGTGAATGACGGCCCGGTGAGTGTGTCTTTTTTTTGTTTTGCCCCCAGCTGCCCAAACCCGCTCGCTCGGCTGCCTGTTCCACCTCTCCGTCGCCCCATGTCTGACAGCGTCAGGTCACCGTCGAGGTATCCGTACAGCCCAAGGCGCAGCCGGGCGCTGCACCCCGGAATTGAGGTCGGATGGAGATGGAGATGGGGCCAATACGAACAGATTCAGATAGATGCAACCACAGCCGTCGACAGAGCCGCCCTGGTCTGTCTTTGGCAAGTGCGTGCCCCGCTTGGGCTGGCGGGGTACTCCTTCCCTTCTGGGAGCTGCTCCGTCTAGAAGCTTCCACTAGAAATATTTCTCTTCAGTATTTTTCCGCCTTCTCTCCTACATCTCGACCAAAGGAAACAAGAAGGACAGAGTCTGCTCTACCCGCCACGCCGTGTCCCTCCAGACCAGCAACGCCCCCCCCGTGCCAGCAGTCGTCCTTCCGCATTCCCCAGTGTCGCTTCCCCCCGGCCGGCAAGCGTCCGACCGCAGTCCTCTCCAACCCTCATTTCCCCCATTTCCCCCCCCTCTCGTCGCCATGGCCGACGCCAAAAAGGCCCAGCGGCCGCGCGTCTTCTTCGATGTCACGGTCGGCAAGAAGCCGGTGGGCCGGATCGTGTTTGAGCTGTTCAGCGACGTGGTGCCCAAGACGGCAGAGAACTTCCGGGCGCTCTGCGCGGGCGACAAGGGCACCACGGCCGACGGCAAGCCGCTGCACTTCAAGGGCTCCATCTTCCACCGCGTCATCAAGCAGTTCATGGTGCAGGGCGGCGACTTCACGGCGGCCAACGGCACGGGCGGCGCCTCCATCTACGGCGAGAAGTTCCCCGACGAGAACTTTGACCTCAAGCACGACCGCCCGTTCCTGCTGAGCATGGCCAACGCCGGCCCCGGCACCAACGGCTCGCAGTTCTTCATCACCACCGTGGCCACGCCCCATCTCGACAACAAGCACGTCGTCTTCGGCCAGGTGCTGTCCGGCAAGTCTGTCGTCCGCCTGATCGAAAACACCCCCACCGAGACCGGCGACAAGCCCGTCCGCGACGTCGTCATTGCCGACTGTGGCCAGCTCACCGGCGACGACGCCGTCCTCGGCGATGCCCCGCGCCAGCCCGATGCCCTCGGCGACCCGTACGAGGACTTTCCCGAAGACGAGACCGAGGGCGGCGAGCCTGCTGCCGCTGCCGCCGCCGCTGCCGACGCCGACCCCCTGGCTGCCGTCACGGGCGCCTCCGGCAACGCCCTCTCGGCCGTCCGCGTCCTCAAGATCGCCACCGACTGCAAGGGCTTCGGCAACACCGCCTTCAAAAAGGCCGACTGGGCTGCCGCCCTCGACAAGTACAACAAGGCGCTGCGCTACCTCAACGAGGACCCCGACCTCGACAGCGCCCCCGCCGGCACCAAGGAGGCCCTCGGCCAGCTGCGCGTCAGCGTCAACACCAATGCCGCCCTCATGCAGCTCAAGCTCGGCTCCTGGTCCGAAGCCCGCGCCTCGGCCACCAGCGCCCTCGAGGTGGCCGGCATCACGCCCGCCGAGCAGGCCAAGGCCCTCTTCCGCCGCGGCCAGGCCCTGCTCAAGCTCAAGGACGAGGACGGCGCCTTGGCCGACCTGGCTGCCGCCCACAAGCTGGCCCCTGCCGACGGCGCCGTGCTCAAGGAGCTGACCGCCGTCAAGGAGGCCGTGCGGCTGCGGCGGGACAAGGAGAAGAAGCAGTACCAAAAGTTCTTTGCTTGAGCACGGCCGACAGCAGGCCCGGTGGGACAGGGGAGGGGGTTTAGGCAAAGAAAATACGGACAACGAAAACCGGTGCTTACTTCGAAATAGGCGAAAATGGTTGCTTTGTTTTCTTATTTTGTTTTCTTATTTTTTTACGGATATTAAATCATGTGTAGCGTTATACTTTTTCTCAACCAAGCAACACCAAGCAACACCAAGCAACAGATTCAGGAATCGATCAGCTGTGCTCCCAAATGTGGCCACGAGGCCGAAATGCACGCACAAGCTTCCTCTGATGAAACAAGACAGAAAACGGCCAACGAGAGTATGCCGGAGATTTGCGGCCCAGTTGCCTGTAAAAGCCATAAACACTCCACCCATTTTTATCGGAACAAGCCCACCATAAATCCTCAACGCCTCCATGGCCTCCTGTGACGGCTTGGGAATATGAGTGTGAAACGAATGAAACTGCAAGGAAAAAGTGTGTGTGCGTCCCGGATGATGTGGGGCGCTGTAGTGCTGTAGGGCACTGGGGGCTGTAGGGCGCCGGGTGCTGTAGTGCTGTAGTGCCGCAGTGCTGTAGTGCCGTAGTGCCGTAGTGCCGTAGTGCTGTAGTGCCATAATAGGCAGTCTCTGTCGGCACAGCGCACCTGTTCGTTCTCCAACCAGACGCAGCAGCAGCCGCACAACTCATGTGGCGTGGCTGCCTTTTGCGGCTGTGTCCCCCTTCAGACTCGAGCTGCCCCAGGATTCGCCAAAGCCAAAGCCGCGGCTCTGGCTCTTGTCCTTGCTGCTGTCCTGCTTGTGGACGCGCGCGCGGCTCTTCTTCAGCTCGCGGTCCCGCTTGCGATGCTCCTTCTTCTCCCGGCTGGTCGTGGCCTCTCGCTCGCGCTCGCGCTCGCGCTCGTGCTCGTGGCTGTCGTCGCACTCGGCATCCTGGTCCGGGCCTCGTTCTGGCTGCTCTGCACTTGCCTCGTGCTCTGCCCATCCTCGGCCCTGGTCTCGGTCCCGGTCCCGGTCCCGGTCCCGGTCTCGATCTCGGTCGCGTCCTCGTATCGTTCCAGAGGTGCCAAACTCTCCAATATGCTCTGGACTGACCGTCCGTGGCTTCCGACTGATGATGCCGCTGAGGAACTTCCGCGCCTGCCTCCCGTTCCGCAGGCTCTTGGTGCCGCCGGCTTCTGCCAGCTGCTGTCCGATGCCAAAGCTGCCGTCCAGCTGCCGGCTCTTCCGGTCCCGTCCCCAAGGGTCGTCCGCGTCGCTGCCCGAGGACCCTGGCGGAACGAGTCCTCCTGCGCTCCGGGAGCCATAGCCGTAGCTGCTGCCGAACTCGCCGCCGTCCATCCAGGCCGGCACGTTGCCGTACGACAAGTTGATGCCGTCTGCCAGGTTGACCTTCTCAACCGCATCCACCAGGGCGTCTTCTGTCGTCTGGCTCGACGTCTCCGGAGCTTGGCGGAGCGAGTCTGCACGCGCAAAGCATACGTCCGACTTGGCTTGAAGCTCCAGGCAGATGTCATGAAATGCCAGCAGCTCTCCGTCAAAGATGTGGCTCGCAGGCGCCGACGGCGGGTTGGCGTCAGTCCAGACCTTGACCAGAGCGGCCAGGTTCCGCGGCAGGTCTATGAGATATGGCAGGCTGGGGAAGCCTTCCTGCGCGACCGAAGAGAGGCGGCCCATGATCGCGATGGGGGTGGAGTACGACGGAGGCACCACGACCGGCACGTTGGGCTTCTCTGCTGGTATGGAGCAGATGATGTCGATAAAGTCCTTGACAGACTGCCTGTGCGCCGCCAGAAACCGGTTCATCGGCTCCATCCACGTCTCCTTCCTCCCGATGGTCGTCAGGTTGGCCAGGGCCTGAAGGCCCTTGGCGATGAGGGTCAGCGTCCGCTGGGCGCGCGGCCGCGGATGGTCTCGCAGCAGGCCGAACAGCTTCGGATTCAGGATCGCCGGGCACACGAAGCGCAGAAAGAGAAACCCAGACACGCTCGTGTACGAGACTGTGCGCAGAAAGTCGCCGTATCGATCCTCCGCCACCGCACGGATGTACTTGAGAATGTGTCGCAACTCGGCCGGGAATCGCGATGCCGACGACGTGATGCACTGCCACACTTCGGTTGTCAGCTGCATCAGCCGGTCCCAGTGCTTGTTTATGTCGTCGCCGGGGCAGATCTTGCCCGGGTCCACCTCGCAGTCCGGGTTGATCTCGTTGATCTCAAAGATCTTGTCCGACAGGACCTCTTCGAGATACTCCTGTCCCAACCGTCGCATGTGGAACTCCAGCGCCTGGGTCAGCAGGGAGTTGCCGCGGAAGAGGAGGTTGGCCTCTCCCTGAAGCGATCGGCCCATGTCGCGCACAATTTGCTCGCGATCGCTGGCCGACTCGATCGAGTCGCTGGACCTTAGCCTCTTGCTGAACCGAATCCTCCTCATGGTCACCTGGTTTCCGATGCCGTCGATCTCGTCCTCAACCATGGCCATGATCCAGTCGCCCACTTTCCCCGACACCTGATAGACATTCAAGAGTACCTCGGCAAGCCGCCGCAGACCTCCCGGCAGGACTTCGGCAATCTGGAGCGTGAGGGCAGAACTGAAGTTGTGCAACAGCTCCAACAGCGGCCGATACTCGTGCTCGGCCAGGACCGCCAGTTCTTCGTGGTGGACTTTGACCAGCATAGAGCCGATGGCCTGTGGCCGGTCATCGTATATGGGCAGCCATTGCTCGTGCTCCCTTCCGCGTTCTAGCGTGTTCAGGGGAATGTCGACAGCGCCGTACATGAGCTCCCGCACGTTGCCCGACTTCGGCAGGCCGAGCGAGGCTTGCAGCTGGTGTGTGTGGCTGTCCAGGTTGCCCTCCAGCCGCTTCAGGACGACCGACAGGTATGGGAGAACCGGTGGCAGGTCCAAGAACTCGCAGTCCTCCCGCCAGAACGGGTTCTTGGTGTCGGTTTTGATTGTCGTGCGGGCGCGCACCTCACCATCTAGGATGACTTCGGCCAGATAGTTTCCCACGAGCGCGTCGATGGGCTCTCCCTTGCCAGGACGCTCGTGGCGTTCGACAACGTTGCTGGCACCATCTGTGGATCCGCGTGCCTTGATCTTGGCTTCGGTGACTCGCAGCCGCAGCGACTTCTCGAGCCGGAACAGCTGCCGTTGTTGTTGTGCCTCGGCCTTGTCTTCGGTATTCGATCCGGCCACCTCGTACAGCAGACCGTCATTCCCCTTGTCGATGGCGTAGATGTCCGGGACGGCAAACGCCCAGAGGAGAGAAAACCAGACTTCAAAGGCCACCCGGGAGTCGAGAGCGATGTAGACCGGTCGAAAGATGGACAGATGCGTGGATGTAGATGCGTAGATGGGGAATATGGCAATGCAATGCTCCTCGTCGAGCACGGACTTGTCCAGCTGCTGTATGGCGCAACGCGCCAGTTGGGTCAGCTCAATGACGGACAAGATAGTCACATCGTTTTCCGTCATCAGCTTGAACTCTCCGTTCCCCTGCAGGATGCACGAGACGCGTCGCCAGGTGCTCTGCGACGACCTGAGGTCCCGCGTCGACGGCCGCTTCACGACAGCACGCGGCGAGGTGGCAATGCCCTTGTCCCAAAGCAAGACCCTGCCGACCTTGATGATTGCTCCATCCTTGGGCTTCGCGGTCGGTCCTCGGCTCTTTGGGTCGCCCGTCGGTGCTGCTACCGCGCGGCTGCCCGTAGCCCTAGCCGAGGTCGGCGACGAGACGCCCTGTGCCGGACAGAGCTGCTGCCAGCACAGCAGCGCGGCCAGCCACAGATCAAATTCGGCGCTGACCAAGGGTCGGAGGGCAATCTCGGCAGGCGTGAGCGTGTTCGAAAGCACCAAGTACCGAACACCCGTTCTCGGCTCTCGTACGGGCCAGATGCGACAGCCGCGAAGATCGGTGACAATGGCCGTGTGAAAGACCTGCATGCCAGCATCAAACATCAGGCTTCCCTTCTCCTCCTCAATGTAGCAGATTCCTTGGCTCCAGGGCCCGGCCTCCCTGTCTCGATATTCGATCTCGCCGCGCATTCTGCCACACAGCGTCTTCATCAACATGAGAACCTTGTTGGCGTCGTCGGTGGGGACCGGGAAGGGCAGCGAGTCGACAGAGGGCGGTGCAGAGATGATGGGCGACGTAGGGCGAGAAGAGGTGCGCTTGGTGAGGCGGCGGCTGGCCTTCTTTTCCTTTGCCGGCACGGGTGCGGCTGCTGTGGCCGTGGCCGGGCCGATGGTCCCGATCGACATGACGCTGGTTGCCGACGAAGACGCTGCCAGCGCAGCTATGGCCGCAGACACCGTCGCCGGCGCTTCTGCAGTGCGGTATGGCGTGATCGAAGGGAAGCCCAGCGACTCGAAAGGGCTCTGCATCAGCGAAGGTCCACGCTGGATCTCTCCCGCCCCTGCTGCCGAGCACGAAAACACCCGGTGTCTGGGCTCGCCCGCGGTGCCGGGGGTCGAGATGTCGCGGAAAGGGGAGACCCCGTCCATGGTATGCGTCCGGACGCGGTAGGAGGCGGGACGGGGAGGGGGGCTAGATGAGGAGCTGTCGAAGGAGCCGGCAACGGCATCGCTAAACACAACGCCCTGACGACGACTGCCTGTGCTGCTGTGGTGAGACAGGGTGCTGGCACCGGGAATGGCCCTTGGCGAGGTTTGGGGTGACATGGATCCGAAGGGGCGGATCACAGGGACGCCTGTGTTCTGGTCGCTTGTGTCCAGCGGGTCTATGGGCTCCGGTGTGACCGTACGGATGCCGGAATGTACGCTGTATGTGTTGGCCGTGCTGAACGCGCTGAACGTGCTGGACGTGCTGGATGCGTTGATCGTGTGGGCTGTGCCGACCGTGCTGGCGGGACCGGATGTGCTGCCATTCCTGCTCCGGGAGACGGCCGCCCACAGGCCCGACACCGGCGTAGTCGTGGCCAGCGGCGACTCGGGGAGCGGAGGGAGCGGCATGGGCGCCGCGATGGTTTGCATCGACGACCGGTCAAGCGGGAGCGGCGGGGGCAAAACAGGTGGGGAGGTGGGGGAAGGATGTGCAGATGTGTTACTGATGTCGCGATCCCGTCCACGATCGTGGTCGCGGCCGAAGGAAGCGTGTCCACCCATGGCAGGCAGCGGTGGGGTGTTGGGTAGCTGGGAAGTTGGGTAGTTGGGTAGGGCCAAGTTGGAGCTGGGCGGTCATGGTTCGAATCCGATGCTCAAGTCTTTCTTGCCCTCCCAGGAAGTCGTTATTCTGCCAAGCAGGTCACGACAGAGAGGCTCCTGTGTAGTTTCTTGTAAAAGTCCACAGCCATCGGTTCCGGTGGCCCATTCGGTGGTTGGCGAAACGGCTCGAAGATCGAGGATCCGCTGTGCGGACAGGGACGCTGTTTTTTTTTTTTTTGGCCTCGTTGCGGTCGGGCTGTTGGGGCTTGAGCTGGCCAGCAGACGACTTCCTCGGTCAGTTCCGGCGACGTGTTGTTTCCGTTGGGCTGTCGGCCGTCCTAGCACTCGCCGCTCGACGGCGAGGGCGGTTCTCTCTGGTTGCGGGAGAGGAAGAGAACAGGAGCAGGATTGTCGGGTGCGACAGCGAGAGAATAATGGGCGACGAGTGCGCGCGAGGGGACAAAGCGCCGTCGCGGGGAAGGTAGCGCTTTGCGCAAGCTGAGGATAATGCAGCTCCACTCTAATAATGTTGGGTTGTGTCCGCTTTGTCGTAATTAGCGTATCTCACGCTCTGAACACATGCTTTGTGCCAGGAGAAGAAGCAGGAGAGCGAGACGGCCGTCGGTCGAGAGCGCAGAACTGCGAGCTGCGAGCTGCAGCTTATTAGGAGGCGGTGGTCTGTGGCCGAGTGGAGCGGCAGGCCGAGATGCCCGGCAGGCAGGCGTATCGTGGGGGAACGGCGTCAGTGCAAATGAGAAGAGAGAGAGAGAGCAGCGTGAACACAGGGATGCAACGGCAAGGTAGAAGAAAATGAGGCCGAAACGAGGGTGCCGCTATGCTTAACATGCCCAAAAGCTAGCAGGGTGACGTGCGTGAAGGAACTCGGACGTTTCGTACTCGCAGCCAGTGGGCCGCAGGCGAGGACAGGCTTCCGCTTACTGCTGCTGCTGCTGCTGCTGCTGCTGCTGCTGTCGTTTACGCTGCCTCTGTCTCGTTGTCTTTCCGTCGTCTGCTCGATCATCGTTGTGGATTTCTAAGGGCTGCCGCGCTTTCTTTATTAGCGATTGGGCTGGGCCAATAGCAGCCGTTTACGAGAACGAGCATGCACAAATGGGATCAGGAAAGAGCTAACGGCGACCACCTGCATGCTCGCACTTGACAGAGTAACCCTGATAAATGGGCCTGACAGAAGGAGCGGAAAGTGATAGGTTGCCGCTTCCACGTCTGCATGGAGTATTGAGAACTCTCCTACATAGTAGCAGATATATAATCCTGACCATCCCGCAGGCAGAGACGCTCGAGAAGGCACGGAAGCCCCTCGCAAAGCCGCCTCGTCCCAATTTCAGCAGAGATACCTTGCATGTACCCATTTGTACCCATGATTATTACGGCGTGTTAGGTCCTGGATGGCGCTGCAGATCAGGCAAGAATCCTTTCTGAGCAAACACGATCCTTGCTCTCTGGAGAGGCGATGGGCTAGAGGAGGGCCCTCGTTTGCCTCAATAGGGATTTCCACCTTACCACACACGCCCCCGTCGAGCATAGCCGGCCCGAGGTGCAGCAGCGCGGAAGCCGCCGCCCCAGCCGAGCGAGGAGGCGAGAAGCTCGTGTTTGGCCTCTATTTCAGACCACAAGGAACCATGGAGTCGGGGCTGTCTCAAGAGCCCCAGACAGCTGGGATGCAAGGGAAAACAAAGAGCGCAGAGACAGAGGACAGAGACAGAGAGGGATGGAAACGAAACTGGCGATCGGCAAAGGTGAGAGCCCCCCCCTCGAGGCCAGTGCCCTCATGCAGCGGGCGAAGAGCGTTGCCGCTGAAACAAGCTGTCGCCCCCTTCATCACACAGCCTGCTTACTCCGTACATAGTTCTGCACTGCCTGCATCCGCATCCGCTGCATGCACGGCACTCTACAGACGAGCAGCACGCAGCACCGCCTGCGTCTAGCTCTTGTCTTGGATTCCAGCGCCACGCGGCACGCCCAGATCCGATCCAGAACCTGCATGTGTCAAGCGACGATGCACTCGACGAGCTCGATACGACTCCAGGGCCTCTCGTACGAAGGGGCCAACGGCCGATCGCCCCACAAGCGCAAAACTAATCAGGTGAAGGGCCAGTCGGGGTTGCGTCTGTGCAAGGATAGGACCCTGCCACCTCGGGCGGGACGGGGCAATCAGGAACACTTGCACACGGTCCAATATCCTTTCAGGCATCCTCACCGGCTGAAGCTGCCATCCTTGTTTATTTCGGCGCGCACTGGAGTCACGCCGGCCGAACTATGTACACTCTTGTCCCCTCGCCTGCATAGTCTTGCTATTAACAGATCCGATCCCCAGCACCCATCTCCACAGTTGGCCTCTCGGCAGCCGTTCGCTTGTGCACGAGACAGCGACGTGACGGGATCTCGCAACAGGCCGGCTGCTTGCGAGGCCTCGTAGGCTTCGTGGGCTTCGTGGGCTTCGTCTAGTAGTGGTATACGAGCTGCAAATGAGCATCTTACCACTTTCAGTACTTCAATTTCGCAGTCGAGAGGAGGCAAAGCACGTGTGGACTGTCAGCCCTTACGACGAACGCTACGCTCTCTGACCTACTCGTACAGGAACTCGCTCGTACTGTCGTATTCTGCGTACGGAGTACGGGCTGTCGTGGTAACGGGAGAACTCTGGCAGGCTAGGCAGAGAGGAGAGGCCGGCAGTCGGCAAGCGGAGACGAGGTCGTGTAGCTCCGTGTAAGGGTGTCTTTCGATCTCTCGCTCCGCTACTCCGTACTGCGATTGTATCACCCCCGATGCTGTCAAATTGGCATGTGTCTTTTTTGCCCTTGTAATTTCCGCTCAGCAATTCCACAGAGCAGTTCGTCGGCACAATGTCTTGATTGGGTGGCTCGTGAGCACTGCAATTCCGGAGATAATAGGCAATATCTTATCGTACCGTTCGTGAGCAGTGCGAACGCTAACAGCACTGTGACGCCATGTGTGGCTGGATCTGTGGCTCAGCAGCCCTGTGGGTCCGCATCGAACCTCTGGGGCACGCACACAGAATTTTTCCAAAAAAAATTAGGGCGTCAAAATCCCAGACGACCCTTTTCACGACTTTCACTTCGCTCTCCCCCTTCCCCTCTTTTCCGTCATCCGCACCACGACACAAAGGCATCACCACAACAACACCGCCAAGATGGTCAACATTCCGAGTGAGTAGGGCCCGGGGGACTGGATCGGCTGGGAGAGGGAGGAGGTCCATGGTGGCCGTCCGGGAGAGCGCATTGTTGCAAGCTCGATTTCGTGTGTTGTTGAATTCGGATTGCTGACCATGTTGCAAAACCGCAGAGACGAGAAAGACCTACTGTATGTTCAGTCCGAGAATACTCTCAACCCTCAGCCCGAGACGATACGATTTGCGATTGGCGTCTCTGCTGTTTTCCTCGACCGAGGGAACGTGATTGTTAACAAGGGCTTTTTCCCGCAATACAGGCAAGGGCAAGGAGTGCCGGAAGCACACCCAGCGTACGTATAACCTTGGTCGTGGTGCGAGGACTGGAGGAGAGCAAGACGAGAGTGGGAGGGATGGGCGGTCCTGCTCCGGCGCAGACAGCCGCCGAGACGGACACCAGTCGCTGACCTCTCCAACAGACAAGGTCACACAGTACAAGACGGGCAAGGCCAGTCTGTTCGCGCAGGGCAAGCGTCGTTACGATCGTAAGCAGTCTGGTTATGGTGGTCAGACGAAGCAGATCTTCCACAAGAAGGCCAAGACAACGAAGAAGGTCAGTCTGCCCTTGCCGGACACGCCATGCTCTGCCCCAGTGTTGTGCTTACTCTCTCATCTAGATCGTGCTGCGTCTCGAGTGCACGTCATGCAAGGCAAAGAAGCAGCTGCCGCTGAAGCGGACCAAGCACTTCGAGCTCGGGTATGTGGCCCTCTCCCCCCCGTCCGGCGCGACGTCGGCCGTTGCTAACAGCAGTGCAGTGGCGACAAGAAGACCAAGGGCGCGGCGCTTGTGTTCTAAGCGCTGTCCCTCGTGTATTCGTTCTTTTTTGTTAAAACCCTTGCTCGAAAAACGGCTCGGCTCGGCCGGTTCCAGCCTCACTCGCACACACGCACACACCTCACCGACCTCTCTCCTTCTCTCCTCTCCCGGTCGCCCGAGAGACGTTGGCACGGCCGGGGAAAGGCAGAGAGGGGCGGCCTCTTGCCGTTTGTCTTGTGTTTGTTTTCGGGCTGGGGGGCAGACCGTGGTGGACTTATTTGCACACTTTTATTGGCAAATGCGAAAATATGGGACGGAAACGGCTAGGAAAGGAGGAAGGATTGTGTATGGTTGGGCCGGACTCTAGGACCCAAGTCCAACCATAGTCACGGCCATTACAAAGACGAAATCAAAACAAGACAAAAAAATGATCAAAAGAACATCTTGTCAGGGCAAGCCATTCTGTGACATGAGTTGTGGGCGTTTAATTCGCTGAAGTTGGCAAATCAATTTCTTTTGAGAGGCTTCTGTGTCGTAAGGATGCTGATTCGTGTATAGCAGCGGTCGCCTTCTCAAAACCCTTCTCCTAACATGACGGTCCGGCCTTGGCCATACCAGAGTGGGCCGACCCGGGCATCCAGGCCCCTTTCCTGGCCGACCACCCACTCTCCGACCAGGCGGTCCTTTGGCGGTGGCGGCGGCTGTGTCGGGGACGTTGGCTGCCACGTGGCTGGCCACAGGTCGCGCTCCAGCCATACGTTGATGGCGTCCAGGGCGTCGACCCAGGCCCGGCGCGCCGTGGGCGAGGCGTGGTCGTCCTGGCAGAGGAAGCGGGCCAGGGTGATGTGGGCGCTGGGCACGACGTAGCGGGAGGTGACGTCGACGCCGGTATCACGGGCACGGGCAAACAGGTCGTGGCGGAGGTGGTGGTAGGTGTAGGCATCGGGGGACGAGGAGGCGGATCCGGTTCCCGACAGCGGGGTCACGCCCGGCGCCACGGGTGACGGTGACGCGGCAGGCTCGCCGGCGGCGGGGACAAACGACAGGGCGACGGCGGCCAGGTCGTATGAGACCATGGGCCGGACGAGGCGGGCACGGTGGCGGTAGGGGTAGTTGACGAGGGCGGCGATGCCGTTCTCGCCAGTGTCTGCGGCGTGGGCGGCGGCCATGGTGTGGATGACAGCCTGGGCCTCGGCGGGCGTGCGCGAGTGGCAGATCTCCAGGGCAGTCATGTGCATGCGATGAAGCGGCATAAGCCAGAGGTCTGGATAGAGCTGTCAGATGGCTATCTGAAGAAGGACTGGAGGGAACGAGGGGAAGGTCTCACTCGGTGCCGCTTTCTTGAGCATCTGCTGGACCCGGCCGGCCAGACAGAGAATGTGCTCGGGCGGCCGGGCCCAGAAGACGACGCAGTTGCGGGGGTCCTCAAAGGCCGGCTCGATGCTGGGGTCCTCGATGCGCAGCAGAAACGGGTCGACGAGGACCTCGTGGAAGTCGGCGGCCAGGAAGCTGGCGCGCTGCTGGGCGTTGCGCGTGGTCCGGTGGGCGGCATAGCGGGCCTGGATCTGGGCCTGGAAGACGGGGCGGGGAGGGGTGGAGGAGCACAGGGAGCGCGTTAGAGACTGGTTGTGAGACTGGTGGAGAGAAAAAGAGTGATTCAGCCTGCTGGCAGACGGACCGGATCATCGTCGCTGGCCGTGATCAGCGCTGCATACGGGTTGTCGCCCGGCTGGATGTCCACGCCGGACAGGTCCTCGTACTTGTTTCTGGCGTCGGTAGACTCCAGCGCCGGTGCCATGGTGGGTTTGGAGAGACAGAGAAGACGAGAGGCAGAAGACGAGATGCAAGAAATACGAGAAAGGCAGAGACGATGATTCATACAGCAGTCGCACCTGCCTCAAACCGAGAATCAGAGCTAACAGACGCCGAGACTTGTCACGTGGGTGCACAAGTTACCGCCCCGCTCATGTTCGATGGCCAGAGCTTCGGAAGAGACATCACGGAGGGAGAGGCAATCGACACGCACGGGGCAGCCGGAGAAGTAGGCGGATGCGGATATCGGCCTATGGATGTAATTGGTCTCAGCTATGACAAGAGCTATGCAACTGGGTTTGGCGGCTGGAGGATCAATTGCTTGAGAAGACGGGTTGAAAATGTTTTGTGGGAACGACAAGAAACGTCAGAACATTGTACGAGCTGCAACAGTCATATTCGACATATCGTCTAGATCCATAGCTTAAGAATCTGGGCGGTATGTGATGACTCTCCATTCGACGCTACTATACAATCCAATCCATGGTTTCCGTCTGCAGTCATCTTCTGCTGCCGACGATCCTGCTCTTATTTCTTACAATCTTACACTACCAGCTGGCGTCCCAGCCACGAACAGCCCCGTCCCACCACCCCCCCAGCCGGAGTTTCACCATTACATCGAGTCTGGACGAGCCATCAGCTTGAACGCATGGCGTGTCCATGTCACGAAAAAGCGTGTCTATATAATCCCCTGCTCCAGAGAGATGCAAGATATGGGCAATGGCCCGGTGGATAGCGAGCAGCCGACGAGAGGGAGGATCGATGCTCTTGGTGTCATAAAACGTGCGGGTGACAGGGAGGCCGAAGGCCCTCTCAAGGTAAGGCTCCATAAAGGCGGCGATGCGGTAGGTATGGTTGTCTGGCGCGGCCTCTGGCAATTCTTCAAAGTAAATCTCAAAGCTCTCAAAGAATCTGTGAAGCGAGATGGCGATTGTGAGCGCATTTCGCGGTTGGTCGATGTCATTGCCCTTGATGAGTTGGACGACGCCGCTGTCAAACATGTCCAAGATGTTGAGCGCGCTTTTTTTCGCCTCGGCCTGGCTTTGTTAATGAGATGCATACATTTTGGTTTGTGGTGCACCACATTCATACACTCACAAGCTCAGGCTGGTTTTCCGATTCTGCCTCCGTCAAGGAGTGTGGGAGGATATGGGCTACCTCCAATGGCTCGTATCCGTCCTGGTTGTTTACCAAGAGTACTCCGTTGTCGTCGCAAGCCTCTTTGCCATCCCTCTTCGCCCTTATTTTCACTTCGGAGGCATCGAATTTATGGGATACCACACAACGATGGCGGTCGCGGATAAGACAAGCAGCTCGAAGCGTGGCTAACCGATCTGGCGTCCCGGCCGTGGAGTAATCGGCTGCAGCGTATTTGGGAGTTGGCTGGGCTGTTCTTCCTCCAGAAGCCGTTACTGAAAAAGTCAGTCTATGTAGGAGAAGAGACCGATAGTGATAGGATATCAACTGACTGGGCAGGAAGAAATCTTCCAAGAGATAGTTGGCGAAGCCGTTGAAATCATCTTTCAACTCGTTGTAATCGAAGTTTGCATTTCCATCCAATGGAATTCCCATGGAGTCAAAGAAGACTCTCAAAAACTTGTCCTGGGACTCTTCGGAGCGAGCGTACTCGTAGGTATGTTGAATCAGAAGAGGGCGGCTGTAGGGTTTATCACTGTCCTTGACAACCTTGAAATGGTCCACAATCTGGTAGAACCGGCCCTTTGCCTGTGTGCGCTGGTCTTCTTCTAGACTTGCGATCCAGGAAGAGTGAAGCACGGCCTCCAGGGATGACCGGTACCGGCTTGATGTTACCATTGCGCAACGTCACGAAAGCGAAGAGAAAAGGCTGTAGGGACGATGTTGAAGACGATGTTGAAGACGACTTAAACAACGAGAGCCCCACTATTCCAGAGCTGCCTGTTGATCTGTAGGTTTCGGCGGCACCTTCCCAGCGGAGACGCTATCGCCGCTCTTTCTTCCGGGAGAACGATAAGACAGCAGACGTTGAATTTTTGTCAATCTAGCAAGCAAACCTGAGAGGGCCCAGCCGACCAGACGACAGCGACAGCAGCAGCTCAGCTGTCCGTGTCGACACTGCAGAACGCCCCAGGGGCCGGAGGAACGGCAGCAGACGGCATTCGCGCCGACATTGGTCTTGTACCGCCTCGCCGTGTTCTTTCCGCCTTTGTTCTTCCGCATCACCGCCGCCCAGACGCGCGCGATGCCCGACCGGCTGGACGTGTCCGGCCTCAGGCTGTGCGTGGCGGCCGAGCCGCTGACGGCGGCGGCGTTTGCGGCGTTTGGCGACGTGATGGAGAACCCGCGGCCGGACGTGCAGCCGTGGCAGTATGGCGAGGCGTTTGGCCGTGGCAGCAGCAGCAGCAGCGGCGCAGAGGCCCATGCCTACAGTCCCGTCTCGGCCAACCAGGGCTCGGCCATCAAGTACCAGCACGTGTCGCGGCTGGCGGACCGCTATGTGTCCGCGGGCGCGCCCAGCGGCCGGCCGTCGGCGGCGGTGGCCAACGTGTTTGTGTGTGCCGCACGGCCTCTGGTGGATGAGAGCGGCAGCAGCAGCAGCAGCAGCAGCAGCAGCAGCAGCAACGGCAGCGGCCTCTTTGCCGTCACCATCCTGGAGCGCCACCCCTACACGACGCAGACGTTTGTGCCGCTGACGGGCGCGGGCGACACGCGCTACCTCGTCATCGTGGCGCCGACGGTCGACAACGGCAGCACGGACAGCAGCCGCGGCGGCCCGCCCGACGTGGCGCGGCTGCGTGCGTTTGTGGCCCGCGGGGACCAGGCCGTGACGTACGGCGCCGGCACGTGGCACGCGCCCATGGTGGCGCTGGGCGCGCCGGGCACCAGCGTGGCCTACGCCGTGTTCCAGTTTGCCAACGGTGTCGGGCCCGAGGACTGCCAGGAGATGGTGCTGGACGGCGGCAGAAGGGACCGGCAGGCGTCCTCGGCTGTCATGGTGCGCGTGCCGGCAGCCGAGGACGGCAGGCGTGCCGTGGCCAAGCTGTGAGGTGGTGGATGGCGCCGTGTGGAAGAGGCAGGAAGAATGGTACAAAGAGTGACTACTTGTGTGACCTCGCGTTCTGGCAGTCATGGTTGGAGAGATAGGCAAGATAGACAAACAAAATAATCGTGTCCAACGGGACAGCTGTCTGCGCTTGTTGAAACAGACGGCAGTCACGGGACGGGCGGGCCGGCATATATACAACAGCGCGCAGAGCCCGCGCAAAGCCGTCGCCAAGCCGTCGCCACGAGCCAGAACGCCGGGAATGGAAGCCGTACAGAGTTGAGAGGGTGCTCCGGTCCGCTGTTTCTTTCCCTTCTTCTCTTCCTGGTGCTTTTCCTTCTTCTCTTCCTGGTGCTTTCCCTTCTCCTCTTCCTGTTGCTTTTCCCTCCTTCTTCTTCCCCCCCCCTCACACCTTGCTCGTCCACGGCAGCGGATAGGTGCTGACCCAGTCGGAGACCTCGCTGCGCAGCTGGAGGATCTCGGGGACGGCGTCGCCGCTGCCGAGGTGGTCGAGGAAGAGGCGGAGGCGGCCGGGGCTCTTCTCGGCCTTGGCCTCGGCCTCCTTGCGGGCGGCCTTGTCGACGCGGACGGCGATGGTGACGGCGCGGTCGACAATGTCGGCGACGCGGGCAAAGTCGTGCTCGCCGAAGCCGCGCGTGGTCATGGCGGGCGTGCCCATGCGCAGGCCGCCGGGCGTGAGAGCGGAGCGGTCGCCGGGCACGGTGTTCTTGTTGGCGGCCACGCCGACGAGCTCGAGCACGCGCTCGACGCGCGCGCCGTCGATGCCCTGCGGCCGCAGGTCGACCAGCAGCAGGTGGTTGTCGGTGCCGCCGCTGACGAGGGCGTAGCCGAGGCCGCCCTTGTCCTTGGCGTCGCCCAGCCGGCGGGCCAGCGCCTGGGCGTTGGCCAGCACCTGCTCCTGGTACGCGCGGAACTCGGGCGTCTGCGCCTGCTTCAGCGCCACGGCCAGCGCGGCGATGGTGTGGTTGTGCGGCCCGCCCTGGTGCCCCGGGAACACCGACGCGTTGATGGCCGCCTCCAGCTGGTACCGCTCGGCCTCCCCCGTCTTGGCGCTCACGCGCCGCACCCCCCGCCGGAAGAAGATCATGGCGCCGCGCGGCCCCCGCAGCGACTTGTGCGACGTCGTCGTCACCACGTCCGCCACCCCGAACGGCCCCGGCACCGTCTTCGCCGCGATCATGCCCGACAGGTGCGCAATGTCCGCCACCAGGTACGCGTTGATCCGGTCGCACACCGCCCGCATCCGCTGGTAGTCGATCAGCCGGCTGTACGCGCTCGCCCCCGCCACGATGATCTTGGGCCGGTACAGCAGCGCCATCTCCTCCAGCTTGTCGTAGTCGATGTGCCCCGTCCGCTCGTCCAGCCGGTACGGCACCGTCTCAAAGTACTTTGACACGAACGAGATCTTCTTCGTCGGCGTCTGGTACCCGTGCGACAGGTGTCCGCCGTGCGGCAGGTCCAGCCCCATCAGCCGGTCGTGCGTGTTCATCAGCGCCGAGTACACGTACAGGTTGGCCGGCGCCCCCGAGAGTGCTGCATCCTGGTGAGCTCACTGCACCACAGGCCCGTCCCATACACAGACACACACAGACACACACACACCACACCACACCTACCCTGCACGTTGACGCCCCATTCCTTGTCCGAGAGGCCAAACGTCTCCAGAGCTCGCTGCTGGCAGAGCCGCTCCGACTGGTCGATGAACTCGTTGCCTCCATAGTAGCGCGCGCCGGGATAGCCCTCGGAATACTTGTCTGCAGCACCCCGCCGTCAGCTGCGGCTCCTCTTCTCCTGTCTCCATTCTCCGTCTCCGAGGGATGCCGGTGCCATACGTACTCTGCATCGGACTGCCCAGGGCGTCGAGCACCGCCTGCGACGTAAAGTTCTCCGACGGGATCAGGTTGATAAACTGCTTCTGCCGTGTTTTTTCCTGCTCCGTGTCAGCGCCCCGTCTGCGGCCAGACGCGAGACGGGCCCGGTACCTTTTCCACGACGTCGTACATGGTCGGATCGGCCTCGCGCAGATGTGCTGCGAGCAGCTGCGACGACGTTAGCAACAAGACGCAGGAGGACCCCCCAAGGGCAGCCCTGCGTGGCACCCGCACTCACTCGCTGCTGGCCCTCCAGATTCCGCGACGACACCGACCGGCGCGGCGCCCCGGAAACGGCCGCCGTCCATGGCCGGGCCGCCGCCTGGAAAGCACGTGCTGTGCTGCGGGCGATGGAGACCGACATCGTGATGCGATTTGTCACAATGATGGGCAAGTTGCTCGGGAAAGGCTGGCTGCCAGACACGGTGCAGCTGTTAGTCGACCGGGACATACACAAGACGGGCACCCCCCCCCCGAGGAAGAATCCAATGCCGCGCAGTGGTCACCTTTTTTGCTCGGCGTCTCTGCCCGGGTCCTCGTCGACCAGGGGATGACGACTCTGATTGCAGTGGTTCGACCCTCTCGCTATTACTATTTTTTTTTCTGCCCCGTCTTTGCAGCTTCCAATGAGAGCGGGGAAAAATCCCTCCCGGCGGCTGCGAGAAACTGGCCAGCGCCCCACACCAAGCTTGGTCGGTGAGGTCACGCCCGCACTACGGCGGTCACGTGTCTAACCGCCCCCCCCCCCGTTATAATTTCGTCGCCAACCGCTTCTTTTTCCGTCCTTCTTCTCTCCTTCTTTCCCCAACAACTAAACTGGGAATGATGAGCCTGCTTCGTTTCACTATCCGTTTCCGCCAGAACGCCTCTGGGCTTCTGGCTGGGTGCATGTTGACATGTCCTGGCACCGCCAACCACCTTATGAAAGGACAATTTGAAGCTTCTGACCCAAAGTAGTTGTTCTGTTTTCCTGTTGATCTTCTTGATCTTGTCGATTTTGTTGATTTTGTTCATTTCGTCTGTTATTCGCTCACCATGTCAGACACTACGTGTCCTCTACCTGTACAATAGGCAGTTAATACAATCCCAAGATTCTGCATTCACGCCTCATCGATCATTGGATTTATCAACTTTTTTTATTGCTCATGTTGCCTCTTGACAATCACACACCCTTTTTGAAGCTCGTGATGTTCCCCCTCCATTGGCCCTCGGTTTTCCTGCTTGCAAGGCCTGCCACATGTATGCCACACAAACACAAAACAAGATCTCGGGCGGAGTCTTTTGCAATAGAGACCATGTAAATCAAAACGGACGAGATACCCAACCAAAAAGAAGACGCCGAATGCACGGTCAATCTCCTTCATGGCACGGGTGTAAGCGCCAAAGCTGCTGATCAGGCCGGCGTCGATGGGGGCATTGTC